>CAAKHB010003697.1:0-24772 GCA_901007665.1 Aeoliscus strigatus
ACCACGCACCGTCCTGGCGCTAAAGTTATACACGGGAGGTGTGTGCGAAAGTCACACGGGCTCCGGGACTCTTTTACAGTCATCACCACTCCAATGGTTCTGTCCACCACACCAAGGGCATGTAGTGCGGTACCCACTACCTGCCCGCTTACAATAGGCATTCGGCAAAAGTACAAACAGTCACGCACTTACTTCCTGTTTCCGGCGTCCGGTCCGAAGGCGCCCCAAGCGGGAGCGCGCACCGCAAGGAGGGCGCCATTTAAAGGCCATCTCCGGCAGAGGGCGCCGGGAATCGGAAAAGGGGTGTGGGCTTAAACCACGATCACAGTTTTCATTTGTATGTTGGGGAAAGGGGTTGTTTCGGTGTGCAGAGGTGTTGTGGTGTACTGTTAATGTTTATTTTACTGTCTCAAAATGTTTATTTTCTCATTGTGCTTATGTTGGGTGTGTGGGATTAATTGATGTCCCCCTCAGTAATGGTATGGCCTAATTGACCTTATCTCACGAGCTATTTAAAGGAGAGCTCATTTGGGCTGAAGGGGGGAAGAAGGAGAGGAGGAGGCTTGGTTCTGGTTGGTACGGATACGTGGAGAGAAAGAAATAAAAGTTATTACAACATCATCGCTTTTCCTTGGCTTTTGTCTCACTAATCCAGTGGGTCCACATCCCAATAGTAGGGGTGACCGCGTCGGTCCCTCACATAGCTCCAAGGGACCGGGGTTACATATACACTACCGTTCAAAAGTTGGGGTCATCCAGACAGTTTCAGTTTTGTAACTTCTCTAATCAACAGTTTTCATGGGTGCAAACGTAATTGCGCAAAAGTTAGTCTAATCACCATTCACCTTTGGTTACGTAATGATGACAGACAAATCCACAGTGTCTGTGCTAATGACCATCGCTCAAGGGCAATTACATCTACATCATGAGACTGTAACAGGAGTTTCCGCTGTTACATAGAGCAGAAGACACCCAACTGTTCGACAGAATCTCCTCACAGAACTAGTCCCTGCCTTGCTCTTGGCACCACACGGAGTCAAGAATGAAGTCTGATTATTGATATTAGCTGGATATGTATCAGACACAGGTTCCTGTTTCTGGTTCATGTGGCTTGAGATGTTCTGGATTTATCTGCTCTGTGATATACACTAGCAGTTAAACTGGACCCACTGTGCTCATGTTTGGTAGAAATAGGGTAAAAAATTTAATTTCCAAGAATTTTCAAAGTTGGAAATTCTCCATGCGAATTAACTGGAATTTATTGAAATAAGATTTTATGAGACTAAACCTGGAATTTATAAAATGGAAGGTTGAGATGTTAAATATATAGACAAAATGCATTTCAGCATAATCTTGGAAATCTTGTTTTCATTGCCTAGCAGCCTAAAGGTGACCTGAGTCCAAACAGCCAACAGCTGAATTTATGTGCAAAAGACACATGTTGATGCTGTTGTACTTTTAGCTCTTCACCTAACCTTGATTGTTAAAATGAAAGATCAAATGAAAGAAATGAGAGAATTTTTATTTTCATTTGGTGATTAGTACAAGTAGAAAAAAAGTTCATTTATTCTGGTGCAGCACTGAAATACAACCAATGTAGAATGAAAACAATGGGAGGAAAATCGGACACTTTTCTGCAGCGTCATTTGAAAACACTTCACAAGCAGAAACTCGGCGTCTGCCCACTTCAATCTAACCTTATAAATGCTCATAATCTTTTGATTGCTTTCATTTTCATTTATTACGCGATGACGCGGATGCTCTCAAGCACTGCTGCCTCACAAGGAAACAGAATCACACACACTTATCGCTTGTTGGTTTCCAGCTTTTTGTGTGGACAACATAAACATCAAGTCTGAGTGGGGATGAGAGTGCTGACCGACACCCTGCATCTTGGCGATAAGGATGAGTGCGAACCATGATGAGACGGACTCATTAATGTTATTTCACGCCTAAAGAGAGGAAATGTTTTTTGTGCTGGAACATTCATGCGCACGAGTCACTGGCAGCTGTGGGAGCACAGACGAACACTCCTCGCCCCATCTCAGCGCCAAATTGTGTTGGCTGATCAGCTTAACGGTCTGATAGAAGCATCGAGATTGATATTAATTGCAAGGCAACACACACACACACACACACACACACACACACACACACACACACACCACATATTTTCTATTTATCTCTTCATCTAGTCAACATTGTTTGAAATCATGTCTCAGACATCAAAACGATAACTGTATTTTCTGTTATTAGAATTCTGTTTCTTTGCCTGAAAATTACAATCTAAAGTGCACATGAGGTTTCTGGTCAGCCTTACATTTTCTAAATGTTATAAAGTTTACAGAACTCATCTACAATAATTTGTTAACCAGAAAACAACAACAATGTCTATAATAACAACAACAGAATCAAGAAGAAGAATAACAAAACCACTGCTCAATTGAAGATGTATAGAGTTGTGTAAAGATCATGGATGCAAGGTTAGATCGGGTCAAAGGTGATAATTCAAGCTTCTCTCATCAGAAAACGAACACAGAAGCACCTTGAAGAGCTTTGCTCTGTCGCGGTCAGTCATGAATAAAATAATTCATGGCTATTTTTTCATATCGGTCATTGAAAGTAACTGTTTCTTCACCTGTCAAGTGGGCTGCCTCCAGGAACGACCCTTAGCATCCTTTTAGGTTCTAATACAATGGAAATGTTTGTCCTCCAGAGAATCCACTGCACCTTAGACAATGACTGTGAAGGTTCTCAGTCATCCAGGTCATGGTATCTTGGTTATGTCTTAGGCAAGTTCGGATCTTAAGAACTGAAGAAGCTTTTTGAATGAGTGGTCCAGTTGTTTACGGATTAACCCAGCAAGACTAATCAGACATGTGATTGTGTTGGAACATTTTCTTTGTCAGAACACTGACATTATGGTATAGAGAATTAATTAAGAGCTAACCTTAGGCTAACTACAGTCAAAGTCAGCACAGGTTGAAGGTTGAAAAGTGAATTTCATTTGATATGATGTTTGATATGGATCCAGCAGCCACATCATGGTTCCCAAATACACATCTAGATTTTAGTATTCGATATCCTCTCAGACCTCCTGATGGTAACCAAAGAGACCTGAACCACTGAGTGAACAACGAAACAGCTCTTAAAGCCCATCTGCTCCGCTCAGTAGAAGTGTTTAAAGAACACTTCAGGCACCATGGACTGGTCCAGCATCATTGTGGAGTATTTCTGAACATCAATAAGCTGCTGTCTCCCACCTTGACTATTCAATCCAAGGCCACACTCAAGGGCCTGGAACTTTTGAAGATTCTGCTCCAGGAGGAGTCCTTTTCAGGCCGAGGAGACTTAGGACCTCTTCAATTAGTTACAGTACAGCAGAGAGAGCAGCACCAATCAGAATCGTTCTACGTGCCAAACCTCTCTGCCACCTGCCTTCTGAGATGAGAGGAGACAAAACTTATTTCTGCTGCTGCCATTTCCACTGTTCAAGTCATAGGTCCTCATGCTGTCTTCAGTATTGTCTTTTTACCCATGAAGTGGAATGATAGTGGAGTGACCGGTCAGATTTCTGGGTTTTGTACGTGACAGTTGGCTGGGTGGATTTCCTCCAGGTACTCCCTCCCACTTACCAAAAACATGCAATAAATTGTCCACAGGTGGGATTTTTGTCTGAGTCACAGGTCACAGGTGACCCTGCCTCCCATGTCCCATGTCACCTGGGATTACGCTTTAGACAGTGAGTGGAAATATCGGAGAGGTGTGTGCATACGGATGGTGGCTGTGTCTTTTTGAATGGTTAAATTTATTGAATGAAACCAAACTGCACTTAAAATTCTAATGAGGTAAATGAGCCTATAAGTCATCCAGACAGAGTGTTGTGCATGAGTATTAGACAGAAGCTGTGATTGGCTCAGAACAGGTAATGTCTATAGTGTATAGTGTATAAAATATACTACTCTGCTTTAAGGCAGTCAGTCCCTTCTCTCTCTTTATTTCCTGTTAGAGTTGCTAAATGCAAAGCCAATTTAAAGGCTTTGTGGTGAAGCACAGACGGAGGAAGCGCCAAGGCTCATTGAACAACACAATTACACTTGTGTCTCAGTACAGTGCAACCACCTGATGTCTGATCCAGTTCAGGTAATAACTGGAGGGAGGAGAGGATGCCAATCTGTTAACTGAGTGCTGCAAGGACACACACAGACACACACACACACAGAGACACACACTCTCTCTCATTCCAGACGAGGTGCAGGGAATAAAGATTGAAACAAGTCAATTTCAATCTAATACTCACAGCAGTTGTACACTAATTGTACTGTGTGTACATACACAGTAAATGCTATTACACTAGCAGCAGAATGGCACACACACACACACACACACACACACACACACACACAGACACACATCTAAAGCTTCATTCGTGGCATGTCGTCTTGAATATAAACCCAACACCTGCAATGTGTGGTCAACATGCTGTTTCATATTGTGTAATGAGGAACAGCTGGAGAAACACACGAGTGATCACATTTCCAAATCAGTTCTTTAAAGCTTTTACAACCATAATAGTGTTTCTCTGTCGCCAAACATTCAAACAGGAAGCGTTAAAGTTGGTTAACATTGTTGGTATGCAGCGTCTGTCCGGAGCTCACCGCATTTGCTTGATGTTGGCGCTCACTGATCCTGTTGATGTCTGTTTGTGTTCAGACCACAAAAAAAAAAAAAGACAAATATCTTTGCGGTGCCACAGAAGGACGTCACCACTGGATGTGTATGTACATAGAAAATCTCTCGCCTTTTATAATCTTCCTCCTTTCGCTCCACCTGTCCTTCCATCACATTAAAAGTCACTGCTGTCATTTCTTTCGTTCACTCTCACCATCCTCTTGTAGTTTTCTTTCTCATCTCTGCTTCCTCCTACCACCTCGCTCTCCCTCCTCATCTTCATTTTCATCCCTTTTACTTATCCCACCATCTGTCCATTCCTGGTGTAAGTCCTGTTGTTCTTCCACTCTCGTCTTGTCGTCATGCTCTTCCTCTTTCATTCTTCACCTTCTCCTCCCACCCATCTGTCTTCTCTTTCTCCGTCTCATTCTTTCATTACTCCAACCCGTCTCCACTCGTCTTCCCCTTGTTTTCCTCTTTCCTCTCAGCCGTTTGATTTTTCTGTCCTAACGTTGCCCTCTCTCGCTCCTTTCATCTCGTCTTCCTCACATCACGAACCTCCCTTTTTTCTTCTTCTGCTGAAATGTGTCGCCGATGTTTGTTTTGCATTCCTGTAGCCTGTTTGTGTGTGAATGTATTCATTGCATCGGTCACTCTTCTGATGTTGTGAGAGAAACACATTTCGCAGTATAATGTATGACAGTGATCATGTCACAATTTCAGCCATGATTTGACTGATCACATGATCCAAAGAATCCAATTAAAAGAATCATCATCATCCAAGAGAACAGGCTTTGTTCATCTAAGTCTACAGTTTGACTGCTTTCAGGTCATTGTTCATGTCTATTTTGAAGGGAATCCTATGAGTCACGTTATAAATTCAAGAGTAAATTCAATGGACAATGAACAACAATGAAGCTCGCCTGTGTCTGTTTATGAAGATGTACACTTGTGAAAGAACTCATACAACTCACACCAGACAGAGCACACAAGAGCCTGTTGAGAAAGTAGTACATGTGTAGTTTTGTTTGTATGTGCTGAGTTCTGAAAAGTGGTTTTCATTTTTCAAAATGAAAAACGTATGTACTGAATCGGGATATATTTCACCAAACTACATCAATTCCATGTTAAATAAATGATAAATCAGTTTTATGAAACCATTTTGATCAGTATCAATATCGGCATCAGATAATGTAATTAAGGCTTTGAGATGTAAATATACGTGGTCCTGAATCACTGATGCATTCCCTTGATTCTGTTATTAGAATGGACGCCGAAACATGGTCGGACATATTGTTCAAGCACTCCAGCAGTTGTTTGCATTAATATCCTCTACTAACGAACACCAGCAGCATTTTCATAATTAGGTACTTTGTTGATTCTCGACTTCCTGTTTGTTTGTTCAGTCCCCAGGGCTTGCCATGATTGTTTACTGCAGAGCCGAAGACGAGCAGAGTATGAGGATTTATAGACATGAGGTTTAATTAGTTTTATAAATATTACTATTGTCTGGCTGTGTGTGTGTGTGTGTGTGTGTGTGTGTGTGTTGTAGTTCACATTAATGATAATTAGTGCAGCCATCTGATGTCTGATGACCTGATTTATATGCAACTTTTATGGGAGTTCTTTGACATAAAACACCTCCTCTGAAACAGACATAAAGACCTTCATGGCCCCACACAGTCTCCTCATTTTGGTCTCCTAAGACTCTGTCAAACCTGTGAAAATTGACAATGGTGAGCGAACCGACCTGGTGACCTTGTGGGTGAAGGTTTGGTGGTTGAAGAAGGGGAGAGGCTAAAAGACAAATTTCTTATTTGTGGGAAAGGTGGTCCACCTTAAATGCCTGATTTCAGTGATGAAGAACATAAAAATCTGAGAATCAGAGGCCAATAAGAACTGAATTTCTGCAATAAGGCCGATTGCTGGTGTTATTAAGAATGCAATTACACTTAGACATCAGACATCGTCTAGTTTATCTGTGTGTGTCTGTGTGTGTGAGACACATCGACATCTGAGGGAAAATCACATGGGACAGAGCGAAGACACAATCAGAGATAAACACGATTTGATTGTAGTCTCATCCATGATCTGTCCTTAAAAATCACAGTCCATTACACACAAAATACTTCCTGATATTTCCAATTTCCATACATCAAATACACATTTCTCTTCTCCTTTATTCTCCTTTGCACATGAGCTCAGACTGCTATTGAACTTCTTCTCCTGCTGGCTGTGGCTGATGGTGTGTTACATATCTGCTGGTATTGTGTGTGACCAGCTGCCCATCGCCAACCGTGCCCCAACCGTCCTAGAAAAGCAGCTTCTCAAGTTTCTGTTGCAAGAGTGATACAACGCAGCAGGGGAGGCAGCACTGTGTGAGTGGGCGGGGCTTATTTTACACTCTCAGCCATGCCCATGTTGTATTTTTATTTTTGGGATGGAGCCACATCCCATAAGAGTTTCTTGGGCAGTGGTGTCCAGCTCTGAGGTGCTGTGACATCCCACCACGCCAGTATTATCACCATTTCATGGTCAACAAATAGACTAATGCAGAAGAAGATAGGATGAACTGAAATAGAGATGGACAGCTTTGAGCTACAAGCAGAAAGGAGAAAGAGAGAGAGAGAGAGAGAGAGAGAGAGTCATCAGTGAATGATGAACAGAGACTGAAAGGTTGTAGGTTATTATATGTAAGGTCTCCCCCCGCAGAGAGGAAAAAATGATCCTCAGCACCTAACATCCATCTTACTGAGGGTCAGCTACATGGGGAGCACCTGCACCTGAGGGGCTGAAAGGGGAACATATTAAAACTGGTTTTGGGGATTGGGGGTGGGGTGTGGTGAAAGAAACTCTTCCAGTGCCTCACATGAAATCACACTCTGAAACTAGTATAATGAGAAGTCGTTTAATTAAATATAATTAGAATCGTTTGCATCAAAAACTCATATAAATGTGTTTTAAAAAACAAAAGACACAAGGAAAAGGGCAAAAACACACTGGTAAAATTAAACAAAAAAACAACTGCAAAGCAAATCCATAGGATACAGGAGGATCCCGAATCACACAAAATGAAAGAAAGGACTATGGATATGGATGAGTCTGCAGAATTAAATACTACTATTAAAAACAGAATGTTGTCAACAGAAGAACGGTGGGTTTGATGTTTCATTTTGAAATCGGTCTCAAAAAACTTTCATGGCTTCTATATCAGTCACCTTATGACATTATTCCCCAGAAGATTGGACATCATACTCTGTCTGGTGAGCATGAGAAAGAATAATGGTGACTCTGTGTCACACAGGCGCCAAAAGATGCCAGAGGATGATGCTATTTACTGAGATTTTTGATGATTTCACTTGGAGAAGGTACAGATGTCCAAGTCCATGTAGTTCAGTAACAAGTGCAATGATGCAGGAACAAAAAATCTGCATTCGATGAACACGACCAAACACACAATACAGTCCTCGAGTACACGTGGGGTGTTCTTTGAGGTCGTTTGTGATGGAAGGCTTCAAATAGGCTTGAACATTGTGCAGCTTAATGTTGGCAGTTTTGAGAGAGCGCCATCATCTGATGATTAATTGGTTTTGTCCTGATGGATGACGGCCTCCCTGGCTGCCATCAAACCGTATGATTGTTCATTACAGTGTGATTAATGAGAAACTAATGTAATTCACGTATAGCGGTCACCACATATTGATCACACTCAGCACTTAGCGGCGAAACCTATAAATAATATATTGTGCTTTTTCTCTGGATATAGTTTCTTGGCTCCTGTCAGAAACATTGCGGGAATCAACGCTTTGGTTGAACCTTCTCAACTCCACAGAGTGCAACAGTGAAATGACATTCAACAATTAAATTCCTGATACACCGGTACGTCATATAAATCCTGTGAAGGCCAGTCCGGACCAGTTTCAACAAAAGTTGCAGCAGTTGTTGCAGGAACGCTTCTGCTGCGCCTCAGCTCCAGTTGATGTGAGTTGCAAGGGATTCCACCCGTTCAGTCGCAGACAATGGGTGCAGATCATCTCAAATAACCAATCAGCTTGTGGTGAGTACCTATGTGGGGCATGCTCTCTGGCTGTGTGACACATGCAGCCACAACAAACAAGGCTAACTTTTGGGCGGAGGACAAGGAGGACACACTGTTAGGTCTTTTTGAAACACAACCGTTTCTTTACAACAAGAGGGTGCATATAATTGCACGATTCACATAGTTGTGCCTGGAATCTTTGTTCTAGACTGGCTTTTACACTCCAAACAGAAATCAAGTCGGAGAGACCACCGCCATCATACGAAAACTACTTAATTCTTACTTTCTAAGCAGCAAAGTGTGAACAGTGTGTTGGTGATATGAGCAGGATCAACCATCTTAACCGTCAGCTGCTTGGAGGGCACATCAACTATTAATTTCTTTGTATTGATCATGAGTCTAGGGAGGTTTCAGCTCAAACATCATCAGTGAAATCGATCAAGTGTGTATTCAGATGACGCAGGAGAAGAAGGCAACAAAAGGACGTCTTCACCAACTCCGACAGTGCTCTCGTCACCGGCCACCAACCACAGCTGAAAATCACCCCTCTCGTCATTCAGACAACACAACCAATTAGTGGTTCACTGAAGCATGAGTGGACAGCAGGAATGTCTACCCTCTGCTGTGATTGGTTTGTTTGCTGCTACGTCTCTCAGATTACAGATTTACCTGAGTGGGAGAGGGGACATACCAACAGCAAGACACACGCTCACGTAACGAAAAGTCCGGCATAAATCGTCATGTCTCACAGTTTATTATTGAACGGAATAAGCATTTAACTAATTGGATGACGTTAAGGTAAAGATGGCACATGGATTTTTAGCGATCACAACCTTTGCATAGTTTTTTTGTCATTTTGGGCATATGCAGTATTCATAAACGAAACCTCATGTGTGCCAGATTCAATAATGTGATTGCTCCTGCAGTTCTCTCACTCTCTCTCTACCCGACCCTCCTCCAGCACCTGCAGAAACCACACAGGGCAGAGGCAGGCGGGGTTGTCACATATCTTATGACAAAGCATTTGGTTAAATCTCCAAGAGGAACAAGAATGTGTCCTGAGGTTTAACGTCCATCCATCGAAGTACAATGACCTCTTTGGCTTGACCGCTGACACACAATGACTTGACCCCTCGAGTCTCAGGAGAGACCTTCATGTGGGGATTGTCGGGGCAAGACCACCCCCCAGAAAGTCGAACAATAGAAACCGTCGTTTATGAAGTATTCTTGTATAATGTATTTATTCAGTCAGTCATTCAATCAATCAGTCAGGGAGAAAGTACCACATTTTAATGTTGAACAACTTTTCATCTTCTAGTTTCCCAAAGTAAACATACTGCCCCTCCCATTGAAATGTAATTGAATATATCGTGTATATTCACGTAGCTGACTGGGGGAGGTAGGGGGCGTGGTATTACACTGAATTTACTGAAATTAGTACTGGCAGTCCCAAGTCTTCTCAATCAATGCATCATCTGCAGCTGCCTGTTAAAACGGCATTAATCGGCATTGCATTAAAATGCAATTTTCTTTTCTAGATTTCGTATATTTTTGGACGAATACTCTTTTTTACTTTATTGCATCTGTGTTGTCCGATTATGCTATTATGCTAACTGAGAACTTAATCTTATCAAGTCAAATCTAAATCTCCACCTGGTTCAGTTGAGTCTCTATTCCGTTCTCCTCCTCGGAAAGGTTACTGGTTTCAAATGAATAGCACAAACATGAAAAACAACCCAGAGCTTGACTCAACCACAGTGAACGAGACCAAAGGGGGAACAGACTATGAGGCTTTCTGATGAAGAGACTTCTCCTCAGAGATCCGCTGTTCAAATCAAAAGCCACTGCATCGTTCAAACAGCTGACTTTCTATGGGGTTCTAAGTGTTGCTCTGGAATTTTCCCAGTGAACGAAACGTGTCCTTTCTCAGAAGTTCAGAAGCCCTCAGGGATCCTTTATTGCAGCAGTATGACCACTGCTGTCTGTTCTTGACTTATCTTTTCAATTGGTGTCATGGAGCTTCCATATTGCCAGACGGCGTGTTTCCAGCTGGCGTCTGATATTTGGCTTTGTGCTGTTCCACTGGCACTGTCGGGGTGTAAGAGCTCATACCCACGCTCACCTTGACAGTCTAAAAAACAGGCTTGTGAACATACGAGCTTGTCACACAGGAAGTTTACAGTACAAGAGGTGAATCATTCCTCTCAGAATTGTGTGTGAAGATACTGAAAGTACGCTGTGGAGGGAAACATTTTTTTTAGTGGCAGACTCCTCCCCTCATGAGTCTGTGGTCCCATTAGCACTGGAGACATTGCTAGGAGGGGAATGGCCAAGAGGATGGCTGCAGGTGGTGCAAAGCGGAAAACTGATGACACACGACATCACCAGATACCGAATATACGTCCACAGCCAATAGCAGAGTGCAATAGTCGTAGCTATTCAGTGCAAATGAGGTTTGGGGGTGGTTTGGTTACTCTCAGAGCACGCACACACACACACACACACACACACACACACACTTTCTCAATGAAAACCTGAATTTGAATCTTTGCTTCTCCAAGTCCCCTTTAACTCGTCGTCTGTGATAAGAAGGTTTTTGTAAGTGAATGCAAATCAATTTCCTGATGTTTTATGCTTCAGTTGCGGCTGACCCGAGGGGTTCGAGGGAACCACAGGGGAGAGGCCGTTTGGAAGAATTCAATCTGCCTCTCTGTCACTGTGGTCAGCGTGTCAGCAGAAACACCCAGAGGAGTTTCGCTCTTGGCTGAGACTCTCTACTCATTGTTCCAAAGCCTATTTCCTCTCTTAACTGTGTTTCTCTTCAAAGTGAAATTAGAAATCCCACCGTGTTCATTGGATCTTGTCCAACTAGGATTCATCAGTCACAGCATACGATCATTTCCCCTCGTCTCCAAACACATTCAGCGCTATTCTAGGTGAATGTAATTCAAGATGTTTTATTACAACAACTCATAGTCGCCCAGTACTCATCAACACTGTTGAGCTATGTCTTTTTACTTCCAACCATAATGCTGCAGGATTTAGGCCTGGATAAATCAATATGACAAGTCTTTCAGGACATATTCCTTACTGATGCGCCCATCAGAACATATGCTGCTGCTGCACTCATGTGGCATCTAAAGCTGAATCTATACGTCTGCCTTGAATTAACGCACAGCCTGTGCTGTAGCCTGTGTGAGCGTGACAATTTGTGCGTCTCTGTTGCTCTGTCAGTGTCGCTCACCGTTGAATCCTGGTTTCCTTTAAGCAAGAGTCTTAAAGTATAAGAAAGGATTTTGTTACCGCTACAATCCCAACGAGATCGGCATCATATTCAACTGTCAAGGACGGTGGTATGTCGAAGCAGACATGCTGCAAGTGCCACTCCGAGAGATGGAGGAGTCACGTAAGGCGAACCATCTGCAGAGGTCCCTGTTGAGGTGTGGTGTTCTTCTGCTGTAAGTACGGAGTTAATTTGACACAGAAGACTAAACCGTCTGGCATAATGATGATTTACTTTCATCTGCTGTTATTATCAGTGTGTGACTGCATCATCAGGCAGTTATTACAGATGATTAACAGTTGTACGCCATCAGCTAATGGAAAGGTTAAAAAAAGATATCCTGTCATGTCCCATTCACATAAACATACACACAAAATGTTCAGCTGTGACACTGTACGTCCACCCGTTTTTTTTTTTTTTTTTGCCCTCTGTTGTGAAGCGTCTGCAGTGAGCTGGTAGGATTTAGAATAAAACTGAAAAAAGTGAAAATGTTCATCATGTGACATCATAAGAGCCCTGTCGGTGCATCCTGTGTGCAGTCCTAATTAAGATTATACAAATACGTCTCAGAACACCTCCTGAAGCCTGAAGATGAGGATTAGAGTACATGACAACATGCTACAAGGGCAGAACAAATCACATCTATCAACATGGCGGCCTGCAGGAGTGATGAGGGGGTAGAAGTGCAGACCGTAATGTGAATGCAGAGACATGAGACAGAGACAGGGAGACCAAGAGACAATGGATTGGAATTAGACTTGCAGATCCTCACAGAAAACCCTCTGGAACTTTCCCTGCCCCTTTATCTCCTCTCTCTTTCATCTAGCTGGGAGGAGATTAGTCCAAATGCCAGCATGTAATGTTGATTAGCGTAGACTCTCATTCGGCGCAGCGGAGTGAGTCTGCAGACGTTCCTGGATTAACTAATATGTTTGGATTTTTTGTTGTTGGTATTTTAGGGACACACTCATACAACCTCCTCGGATGGGGCCTGAACATTAAGCTGATGTCCAGAATCTTTCGTGCTCGCACATTTGGATCAATGCAAAATTTAAAAAAAGGGGGGGCACACAATCGGCCCACGTGGTCTCATCCAAATGTGTCCAACTATGACACGAACATTTACTGGTGTTTAACACCGACACAAATGTTATCCGTGGGCCACTGAAATCAGTCTCTTGGCTTTTAAAATCATTTGCCAGTGACGTGAATAATGTGAATAAATAGAAAGTATTCCTACACACAGGCGGTTGTATACTCACTTGTCAACAGGAAGTGTCACAAAAACTCTGGTCAGCTGATGGTTGGAGGTTTGGTGCACTGACACTAATGATGAACTACATTACTGAATGGTGGGGAATGCTGTAATAATGATCTGAATGGTTGTCATCATAATTATATTATAATTTTAGGTTACATGTGCTTGCTGTCATTAATGCAAACATTCAGACTTCATTTCAAGTGTTTGTCTTCGGTTTGGCAGGTTCTCTGAACTGAACAGGTCATTATAATTCAGTTGTCTGAATGGAGCACAAAAGGGGGTAATAAATATACGAAACTGAACATAAAAACACAACTAATTAAAAGATAGAGTGTGCAGGTTTAATTAAAAGAGGTTCATTACCATGAAGAGAGTAGTAAATCATTTAAATTCATTCAGTGGCAGTTTTCCCGACAGTATAACTGATTTCAGGTACGGGAAGATTTTACCTGCTCGATTACACTCCGTTTCCTTCCAATTCAGTGAAATAAGCATCTCAAACAGCAGCTGAGCTCGTTCCGAGTGAACGAAAACTAGAACCGTATCCACAGTGAAATGAACAGCATGCAGGGCAGATTGGTGCCAGGAGACCATTGCAAGCAGAACGTCCACCAGTGTCTTCTAGCAAAACAGGATGAGACTGTGTTTCAATGCATTTACTGACTCAGGGCTGCACATCACAGCTGAATTTCAGAATAAAAGAATCATTTTCTGATTTTACCACACATTACTTGTCTGACTTACTTAGTAGAACCAGTGTCTTGTTGGATGTGTCAGGTTCATGAGATAATGATAAATGCTCTTTTGTTCAGTTGTCATCTACAGGGACACCATCCACAACCTGTGAGGACACCGATGTGGTTGTAGATGTTGTTCAGACAGTAAATGCCAATGAAGATATTAGACTTTCTACCTGAAAATGGTTTTGGTACTGAAGGAAATATCAGTACTCTCCTGCAGACAATAGTTGATCCACATCAGAATCCCCAGATGGGATCGAATCTCAATCTCAGTCCTGGGTAATGTGAGTCACTTGTATCCCAAACACAAGCTCAGCTAGTTGTCCATTCCTATTTATATATATACATATATATCTCCCATCGGGGCATAGCCCTCTTGATTTATGTGTCAGTACTTGGAAGGAGAGCAGAATACGTGAGGGAAAGACGAAGGTGAACAGAGCATCGCATATGGAGATATGGTGAGAGGTGCCTTTCCACACACACACACACACACACACACACACACACACACACATCACCATGCTTATGCTAATGCAATTAAACACTCAGGGAAGGAAGAAATGTGTGCCAGCGAGGGACCTACTCTCGTTGATGCTACGCTGATGAGCTGAACAGAGCATTGGGGGTGGGATGGCTTATGAATACAGAGTAATAAAATGTTGGGATTGTACATTTCTGCAAACCACAGATATAGCTGTGGTTTGCATGAACAGCATCCCACCACACAGAGATTCTGTAAGGAATTTCACTTTCAACACACAGTTACCTCTACATTTAGTGGAAAAAAACGGCAAATGACTGTTTGTGCATCCCGTGGTCAATATATGATGCGTTAATATCCCGTTGTCGCCTGACACCATGGGGGATCGGGTATGAGGCGGACAATTTTAAATAACATTGACTAATTGAGAGAGTTCATCTGATATCTGTCTGCTGACAAAAAGCCATATTTAAGACTTGTGCATGTTTCTCTCTTTCCCACTGCATGAGCTTTGTTGGACATAATCAGAGAGGAAAACGAAACAAAAACTTGATGATATGTCACAAACGGAATGAATGCAAGCACAAAAACTGGAAACCACCACCCACAGTTCAGGACATGATTTATGTCTACCACATGCAGCCAATTTACAACTAACTAACATTTAAATAATAGTTTTTGACCACTGGATGAAAGACAGGAAACTCTGTTGTCTGAAATGATGAGAAGGAAGAAAAGATTTGATCTTTGGACCATAAACTAGTGTGAAACACAGAAGAAAGAGATGTAAGAGTGGAGTGGGGCAGCTCAGGGTAGACTCCTGGATTTAAGTGGGGAATGTTCAATTTAATTGCCTTCAGCTCCATTAAGTTTCTTGGAAGAAAGGAAGTCAGGAGCTCTTGAGAAGAAAAAAAGTATTTTCTTCTAAAGGAACTAGTTTGTAAATGACTTTTGTTGGCTGGAACATGGAGAGAGGAAAGAAACATGGAGGCGGAGAAATAAGGTTGTGAACAACAAAAGGCCAGAATTTTATATTTTATGATAAAATCTATTAGGTGGATTAAAAAATGTAATCAGACCTCATTTGATTTCAAGTTTTCTAACATGATTAAACCTTTGTGATTGTCACGGCTGATATCTGGTCAGTGTTTAAGGAGGAAATAAAAGCATTTTATTATTATAAAATTTCCCAGGAATTCTGAGGAGAATTCCTGGGAAAGAATGTTGTTTTTACAACATAATAAGAGTATAAGTGAAGAAAAATGCAAAGAAAAGGTCATCCATGTAGACTGCTCTGAATCATTTGCTGTTAATGTTCTAGAATCTGCGCAGTGAATTCTTTTCAAAGCCCTTCATACATGTCCGCACGTTGCATCATGCAAAACTGAACACAGCGATAAATCTGAACACGTGATGCAATGTAGCAAAGCCAAAACTCAGAGATAAGTGAGCCGCTCTGAATCAAATACGATGAAACGTGAACATGTCTGATGGGAACAGAGTTATGGATGTGATAAATATTCTGTATTATTACAATCATTTGTGACCGTTAAGATGTGTGACTGTGCATTTTCACTGTTTGTTTTTCAATGGGGTGCATCGCCGTGGTAACTCAGACACTGTATGCAGGCTGGTAGGATTTCTAAATACTGATCAATCAATTCTCTCATCAACCTCAGTCCTCCTACTGGCTGCAGCTGAATTTTAATACATTTTGTTGATCTATTCTGGGATTTTGAAGAGAATCATGAAAAACAAGAAATACTTTCCAACATTCTGCCTCACAGAAAAGGAACATTTGACAGAAACACTCACTCAAATTTTAAAGCTGTTAGGGGTCTGAGTGATGTGTGAATGTCTGACTCAGAATGTAAATCCTGCTTTGGTGCTTAGTTTGTGCTCACTGTCAGCGGAGCTGCCTGACGGAATAAAGGTTAATCAAATATTAGTAGTCATCGTTTGATTTGATACAGACTGAAAAACACATTCACAGGAGGAGATGTTTCACTTTCAAAACCACGACTATTTTAAACCAGTCAAGTGGTCACAGGACTTGACAGGTTTGATTCAGATCTAAACTTCATTTCATTGTGTCTGTAAATACAACACAGTCCCCTTTAAGTAGCTGTGTGGTGGGACACAGACCTGAATCCGAAGTCTGTGACTAAAAACTGGCTGCTGGCACGTTATCTCCAGGTGAATACGTCAGTCTACATAAGATGTAGTGTTTTGTTAGTGAAAAACAAAAGAGATGGGCTGCAGAGGCGTTGTATTTCCCTCTTATCTTTCTACTGCCTAAAAAGTTTGTTGGTCTGTTAATTTTATTCTCTGTTTTTTTCTTCATCCACACATCAGCACACACACCAACTGGGCTTAATTGAAAAACATCTTTTAAAAAATGTTACGACGCGTCCTGTTAGCCTGGGGAGAGGATAAAGCCTGTTACATTATTCAAGACACTTGGCCTTTCAAATGCTACACTCGAGCTGGTTTTTACGCAGCTTTCATTTCCTGCGCTTTAATTCATCTTCTTCTGAGTTTTTCTGGCCTCATTTCACTCCGCTGGGCTATTTTTCCTCATTTTTTTTTCTTTTTTTTCTCACAGAATCCTTCAGCACCACTAAGGACCGGCCATGTCACACTTCTGTAGCTGTTTTTTAAAGTGATAATGTTGCAGTCATGAGCTGACAGTGGACACAAGTTTTTAGAGCGGAGAATATCACATCGGTGCCAACCTGTTGTGAAGCAGGGGAGGTTGTTCATCACCTCCAGGTGACAATCAATTTAACAGAGCTTGAAATATTTATACATGAGGAAAAACAGAAAAACCTTCACCAGGATGCACTTGTGTGTTGCTTAAACAGTTCAAACGTGGAGTACAAAATGCTAAGGGTGATCCAACAGACAGGGAAACCAGCTCCTATCAACTGTCTATGAAACAGTTTGACAAAAGCCAGAAAAATCAGATTATAAATATTAATGACCATGATTAGCATTATCAAAAATAAATGGATATTTTTTTTTTCTGCTTTTGTCACGTTAATGTAAAAAATACTGGTAATTAATACTTTAAACATCCCAACTATCAGTTTATTCTGATTGGGAGCATTTAAACAAAAACTTTAAAATAATACATCTGCATAATACATCTGCAGATGGATTTCCGATAAATGTGATGTCTTTATTTATGTTTCATTTAGTTTTACAGTCATATAGAACATCAAAACAATTAGGGCCAATGATGACCCAAAGATGTTTTGCACAAATTCTAATGACAAGTGCTTTTAAAAAAAATATATATATATATATTGGTAAAGAACAAGCCACAGTGAGAAATGTAGCTATTCAAGTTTAGAAGATTCTGGGATTTTGGCCCTCGTTGGCTTTGAGGAGAGGAAAAAGACAGAAGGAAAATATAGACTGACTATTTGTTGAAAGAGGCGTGTCACTGGTACAGAGGGAAAAAAAACGATGTGAGGCCTCAGAAGATGCTGACATGAAGCTAAACCTGAAGATGTACATGTATATTTAGTGTAAATGTGGTTGAGCAGTTTAATTACTCACTGAAGATTGGCTACAACACAAGCAAAGGAACGGAAACCGATAGTATATAATGTAATATTTCATAGGTGTTGAATCCCAACAATCTCATCACCTGATTGGTGCCAGTGATGATGATTAAGACCTAAGAAAAAGGAATATTTGGGCATAAACTTTCAAGATTGTTGTTTCCTTTTACATTTTTGAATCAGGACTAACACCAACACAAAGATGCTGCTATTCTTAAATAATCTTGCCTTTCAAATTTTCGATATTAGCCTAAAGCTGGATGGCAGGCGATGGCAGATCTGTTGTGTATAAGCGCTTTTCATGTTTCCTCCACTGACCTGATCCTCTTATTCAAATTCAAAAGCTATTCCTGAGAACACCCCATCACCAATAAATGAGATATGATTATCTTCACCAGCAGCAACTGCTGTTTGCTTCCACAGCAGGAGAAGAGCAGGAGGTTTACAGAAGGTCTCCTTAAAAATGCCAGAAAATAGGAAGTTTGTCTTTGAAACCATGGATGCACTATTCTAGATGTCTGGGAAGGAAGTGGAGAGCTTTCTTTAACAATTAAAGGGAGCCCGTTGTCATCCAGGATAGACAAATACTGATCCTTAGTCACAGCCACTGAGTTACTGATGGCGATTCAAATGTAACGTAACCCTTCAAGAGTAAAGGGCAGTCTGACATAAGATGAGAGACGGTTTCCAGCTAAATCACAGAGCTGACATGTAGAGACCAAAAAATGTTCACACTCACACACAGACCTGTGGACAATTTAGTGTTTCCAATTCACCATTAGGTGAAACTATACTGAAAATGGCTGCAAAAGAACTATACTGAAAATGGCAGCTTCCTGTGATATTTCCAGCAATATACTTGTGCAGAAATAACAAGGCTGGACTAAAATGATGATGGAATTTTTAGAGGAGATATAATAGAAGAGTGGGTAAACTTTCCTATCTAAGTGAAGTTGCTGCTCATGTCTGGTCTGCTGTTTCTTTTTTTTTTTTTTTTTGCCATCCAGAGCCAGTTATTTGAATAAACCACTCTTATTTCAAAGACTTCTACTTGGCCGGCCTGAAGCTGACAAGTAGCTTGTGAATCTTATTAGTATACTTTCATATGGAATCAATTTAATAAAAAAAGCGCTGGACCGTCCTCACTTTGTGCAGCACCATGATTATTTTTTACCCCGAAGCTTGAAGCTGTCAGAGGGACTCTGGCTGCATCGTTAGCAGAAGTGTGTTTAACACCTTTTCCTTACCTCGTTTCATCTTTATTCATGTCCTGATCCCGCTAGCTTCATACTGGATCAGAGATCACTGACATAGCTGTCCCAAGTACATGGAGGGAAACCTCCCGACGTTTTTTCTCAACACAACTCGCTCGCTCAAGACTGACATAAGTAAGACTGAGTAATAGATAGACATTGTGTCAGTTGCTTGATGGCTGCAAAAAACACACTCCCATATACATATATGTTTTGTAACAACACCTTCCTCTGGCCAATGTTACACCCCGCCAATGTTACTGAAAATTTCCTTTTGTCAATTAGACCAGCTTCCTGAATTCCACACAGTTCCTGTGGAGGAATGAGACACTGCTCCTCTAGTGCAACACTAGTGAACCCAGTCACAGACACTATATAGAGACTGGAAGGTAAAAAGGAGTGGGAGGTTAAAAGGAATTTACTGAGGGTCCAGTAACAGAGAGAGAGAGGGAGTCCACAGGTCAGTGCCACAAACAAGTCGAGATAGTTGTCCAAGATTGACTTGGAAGGGGAACGAAGGGAGCAGAATGCTGGTATCCAAGGCTGGGAATGACGTCTTGCCGTCAGGCTGATAGGGACCACATTCTGGCAGGACGGACATGGCATAGACTCATATTGGAACCTGATTGTTAGGACACAGCTGGTTGCTCTGAATCACCTGCTGGTAATAGCATAAATTATTGGGATACTGAGGCTGATGGCCCAGCAACAGATGTAACAAACATTCCACATGCGAACAACAGAGGGCTCGTTGGATTCACTGTCATGGAAGGATCTCGTACAATGCTTTTTCAGTCTACAACTGTAGATGAATGATAAAGTTGTAAGCTGATGATAATGTGCTACAATTCTCAGACTCACTTTTTTTATGTTTTTTTTATGAAACTACATTTCCTCTGATACTTTGAGCAGAGTAGAGGCTGCACAACAGTTGCAAAAGAAATATTGTGGCACGTCAGCCAAGACTTTGGATAGTGATGGTGGGCATGTGCCGCTTGTTGCCAATCTGTCTTTGGCACTTCTCTGGTAGCCAACAGCAAGGCTCAATCCATATAATTTCACAGTGATAACTTCCTGGCATCCCTCTGACATCATAAGCTGATCCACAGATTTGCAAGTTTTGATTCTGCATGCAATAACTTTTCCTCCAGAGTAATAAAAAACTGTAAAGGGTTGCTCTTTTTTCTAGTCATCAACAAATAGTTGCCAACACGGTGCTAAACTACTGTACTTCACTTTGCATAAACTTTTAAAGGGAATCAGCTGATATACAACAAAACATTCAGACAGACAGGCAGATTTATTGCACTATTATTATTATTATTATTATGAGATTTATTTCAGACTTTTATGTTGAGCACCAGTATACCAGTACAAATTATTCACTGTGTGAATAATTCTGCTGGGTAAAAAATGAGATTCTGATTCTTCATAGCTTTTGTGTCATATATTTCTTTCCATCTGATTGCTCACGCTCACATTTTCAACACATCCTAGTCAGCCAAGTAGAAATGCAACCACTTAGAACAAAGTGGTTTCGGTGGAGAGATTTAATGTCATATGATGTAGAAACTATTTTCTTCATGGCCGATGTGTTTGAAATGGAAAATGTCCAAAGGGCACGATGACAAAATAAAACGTTTGAGTATCATTCTCCATTTACTTTATGGCTTTTTTCCCTTCGTTTTTTTACTGCAGCTTACTCAGACTGAGAAAATGGGAAAACATTTTACAGCAACCCTAACTCCTCTGATTGAAATGTCAGTAATCACGTCATTACAGAATGTTTCTCTCCCCCTCACTCCTGCCCAACGCATCCACCCATCTTTACCTCGTTTAAAAAGAAATCATTTTCATGTCCCTTTTCTCCATCATATCCACCTTCTCCCTTCCTCCATCCCTCCACTCCTTTCATTCCATCTTTTCCCTCCATCATAATTCACTCTCTTCATCTCTTTACATTTGTTTTTCAATCCTCTTTTTTTTTTCCCAGCTCCGTGCTGGAACAGATCAATAAACCATCAGTTGGACATTGGGTGCCAGTGATAGCAGCCTTGCGCAGAAGGCAAATTTTTCTTTTCCTCTGTGCTTTTTTACGATTTCGTGCTCATCTTTTGTTTCCTCCATCTCTTTTTTAAACATTAATATCTGCTGCGTAATGCACATTGCATATTTTCACCAGCAGGACACAGTTTATGCCAAACTCTGTACCCATTAGAGGATCATTCCAATCCATCGCAGTGCATCATGACTATGGCTCTACTAATTTTGCACTCTGTTATAAAGATTATGGGAAAAGCAGACTGCTGCAAAACATCATATATCACGGCGAGCTGTGAACTTCCTGCGGCTTTCCAAATGAATGTAATTTCTTAGTGGACAGTTTTAAGTGCTCCGAAACTCTAAATGCAACACAAACATTCCCAAATGTTACTCACACATAGGAAATAATCAGGCTGAGGAGAGCAGTTCAGCATTTGCATATTCATGTTGCTTTCAGGATAATTTCTTGCCATTTACACATTCATTTGATATTCTAAATCAGCATATGTGGGTATTTCATGCGAAAGGGTAACATAAGAATTGTATGAATATGTAATGATTGATGTAGCACTTAGACCACTACTCCAGTAGGCAGAATAAACAAGATGCTTGATGGAAATGAATGAAAAACATTCAATATACTTTGGCAGCACCCCAGGATATTTGGAATGTAACTGTGGCGCAAAAGTGCTTTGGGGGTTAATTACTCTTAAACAGTACAAAAGTGACTGGAGCAGGAGCGTGACGGATGAATAACGAGACAACAGAGGTGTAAATCAAAGTCATTCTGGCAGTCTGGAACGTGGACATGGGATTTAGGTGGAAAAATAGCAAACGTGATAAATTAAAGCTGAATTATTTCTCATGGCCAGTAGGGTTGATTGAACTGCCCTTTAGTGAACAGCATCACAGTGACTCCTATATGAGTGTCTTGGTCGACACTGCTCCTGACTTTCTAGAAGGTCAGATGGTCATTTCATTCCATACGATAGAAGCCTTCTATTGTGTGGAATGAAATCTTGATTTGAGAGTTGTAAAGTGACCGATTTACCATATGTTTAATGTGCCATCGCACCTTAGTTGTGTGTGTTTCCTCAGATTTCAAAGTATACTTGGTGCTTTTCTACTTTATTTACACAGTAAATACAGGAATGAACACCTTTGCGAACATTGCACACATGTGACTTCCTGTTTTGATCTTCCTGTCGAGATCAGACTGCTCACATTTTCGCTTAAAAGCAAATTGTGAGTTAATGCAAGTTAATGGGGTGAACGGCAGAAGCAACATTGCTTAATTAAAATGTTGCTTTGAGCTGTTTACTTCTGTGTACATCCATGTAAACATCAGCACCGCCACGTATTTCATCATTGTGTGTGTGTGTGTGTGCATGTGTCAGTAGTGTGCGCGTACATCAGTGCACAGCTTTCTCAATATGGTTCCTTAATGGCAGGAGAAATAAGTGTGTGCATCAGGAGATGTCTGCTAATTAATTTTAGGTTGGTGTGTTTTGCTGAAAACATTTGTAATGATACTTTATTACTGAGTCTTTCCTGTTGGTGTTTCTTTACACAATAAACTAAGCACTTAATGCCAGAATAGAAGTATTGTTTTTGAAAAATAAATTGCCTGTAACTGCGATTCAATTCATAAAACAAGAATTCTTCTGTGTTTGACCATGACACTGACAGTAGTTCTTTGTTCTTGGAAACCTGAGCAGACCGCTTAGCGTTAAAATCTAATGATTCAAATGGTTTTGGAACCTGTTGAAATGTTTTGGAACATGTTGTAGCTTTCATGTTCACGAGTCACTGGTCTTTGTGTAAGGTCCAGAGGCAGAATAGAGGAGTAACAGTTGCTCTGCCTCTGAGCTGGCGGCATAGATGGTGACAAAGGGAGAAAGAGTGCTTCCCCTTTGGCCCGTCTCTATGTAGAAATATCTGATTGTCCTGCAGCAAACGTGTTTGTGGGCTTTATCGATAAAAGATGTAAAGGAAGGAAGTGTCTGAGCTGTCAGTGGATGAGAATTTCGCCCTCTCTGTGTTTGAAAAGGCGACAGTGCAGCTGTTATGAGCACACAAATGATCCCCCCGAGACCTTTGAACCAAATGAACTGACAATACTTTTTGTACAGAAACACACACACACACACACACACACAAATGCACGCGCACAATCAAAACATAATTTCCTTACATTTTGCATCCAATCAAACATGAAGATAAATACACATCAACTTTTCACTCACAACCCCAATGCACACACACTTGCACACACAACTGCATTTCCATAATGACGTGGCTGCTGTGCTAAATATTTATACTGCTTATGTCTGCTTGGTGTCAGTGTTACTGTGATTCATTTTTATTTTTTATATGGGGGTAAATCATCCAAGCAATCAAATTGTTTACTGATTGTCAAGAATTCACTCGTGTCATTTTTTGGACTGTTTATCGTGTTCGTCTGCCTGCAGGTTGATCCATGAGAGAGCCTCTTGCCTCTTCTGCTCGCCTTAAAATGCACTTCGGCCTTAGTGCTTTGAATTACCAAAACGAGAGAGGATTGATTTAACATTTATTTATTCAGAGCAGCACTTAAAAAAACGCCAAAGGAGAGAGAACATCACCCCTGGAAAGACAACATGAGGGGGAGATTGTGGATGGAAGGATGAAACAGAAAGAATATGGGAAATATACCTTTACATATTTCTGAACTTTATTAAGCCTCTAATATATGTTAGTATTTCACTTCACATATGATTTGCCCCATATTGCTCCAAATATACAACTAAACATAGAAATATTTGGAATTTATATTGTTATTATTATAAATGTTGGGTTTCTATTACAATAGAACATGAGATTATGGTTGTGAATTCCTACTTGACTAAAAAAAAAAAACTTAGAACATGAACGTCTTGTAATATATTCTTCTTCTTCTTCTCCTTTCGGCTTTGTCCCTCTTCAGGGGTTGCCACAGCGAATCATTGATTTCCATCTTTCCCTGTTCTCGGTATCCTCTACTCTGACTCCAACTACCTCCATGTCCTCCCTCACTGCATCTATAAACCTCCTCTTTGGTCTTCCTCTCTGTCTCCTACCTCCAACTCCATCTCTAACATTCTCCTACCAATGTATCCACTGTCCCTCCTCTGCACATGTCCAAACCATCTCAATCTAGCCTCTCTAGCTTTTTCTCCTAACCTTCCTGTCTGTGTTGTCCCTCTGATGACCTCATTCCTAATCCTGTCCATCCTGGTCACTCCTAAAGAGAATCTCAGCATCTTTAACTCTGCCACCTCCAGCTCTGCCTCCTGTCTTCTGCCTATCGCTAGTGTCTCTAAACCATACATCATAGCTGGTCTAACCACAGTCCTGTAAACCTTTCCCTTCACCTTAGCTGAGACTCTTCTATCACAAATCACTCCTGAC
>CAAKHB010003699.1:0-12058 GCA_901007665.1 Aeoliscus strigatus
TTCAGATTTTTTAAAAAAAAAAAAAAAAAAAAAAAAAGCTATTAAAACATATGTAGTGTGTATCTGTTCTAAAACACAAACACAAATCAGAGTCTGTATTAAATTGTAAAACAACATGGAGACAACAAAAGTGAGAAGTCGTTCTTGTTTGTGTTTTGCTGGTGCCTCTATGCTCCAAGTAACTCCAGTGCTTTAATTGACCTTATATAGCAAAGTAATGCCGGTGATTAGCGGCCATCGATCTCTATACACAACTCCCACGTACATTTGCTCCCTTACTTTCTTTTTCTCCAATCCATTTGTAATTTTCTTCCTTCCCAGATCTCACAGCTGATCGAACATGTAGCAGAAGCCTAATACCACCACTTTAACTTCCAGCTCTTTCCTTCTGTAAAAGTTATGGGGTTCCTTGCAATGGAAATGGGCAAAAAAAAACAAGCTGAGGAGAAAAAGACAAGGAACAAAGATCCAGAGAAGACTTGAAAGTGAGCGGGCCGGTCTGAATGCTGAGGTCTTGGTTCTTTTCAGATCAGAAGATGGGCCTGGCAGTGGCTCCCCTCTGGGCCGGGCCAAAGGAAAACTATGCTTTTATGCTGATGCAGCCTGCCAGCACTTCCATCCCACAGCTACGGATGCTCAGTCCCACTCAAAACCAGCTTCCGCCAAAAAAAAAACAGGCAGACTAAATCACTCATTACAATTTTGGGCTTAAGTAGCAGAAGTCATAATTATGGCACCTCTTATTATGCAAATTAATTGACTGATTCCAAAGAATTAATTACCTCTTGTCCTAAGTTTGATTAGCAAATGAGAGTTTCCAGCTTCTATTTTGATTTAATGTTTGGATTTCTGTTTTCCTGGCGGATGGAAGGGGATTATATGGGAACAAAAGGTGACACCGACGCAACTTGCTGGATGGATGCGACGTGAGAGGAAGATTTATTTACAGCTACAACAGACAGGCCTTTTTTTTTTCTTCCCAACATGCAGCATCGGCACGTTCCAAAAATAGCTTTCAGCTTTATTTTTAACACAGAGTCTGAGATTACATACTGTTTTTGTACAGACAATCTGTGGCTCTGACAGGCACGTATTCAAAAACTCTTATCAATATTTAGTTGACTTTAATGTGTACTTAAACACACAGACGGGCATACAGTAAAGGTTGATTTGGGGAAGTATAAAGTATGCTATAATGTACTTGTCTACAATGTGGCCTTGATCATGTCCAATGTCTTGGATGGATGGATTATCGTGCAGCTTCAATGGCCAACCGTTGTAATGCTCTGAATGGGAGCAAATCCCCGAAACAAAGTCCCGACATGTGTTTGACAGTCACTACCGAGTGTGATGGTTGCATAGATCCAACCAAACGTGGCCAGTGAAGGAGCAGTGGGTGGAGCTTTGCAGCGATGCACCACTACTATATATTCAAATGGAGTTGTATCACCTCACCCTTCTTGACATTTTCAAAGTTACCCCACCTGCAAGAAAGCGTGAAACGAGTGGTCCTAATCCCCGCCTTAGCTACGACTCAGCGCCTCTGGCTCATCTCCAGCAGGATTCAAAACAAAAGGCCTGGCAGATGAAATGCATGGGCAGAGTAGCAGTGCACAATATGGTCGTACCTGAAAACTATGAAATGAACTGGTCCGGATAAAGGCAGGCGATTAAAAACAAAAAAAGAAAAGAAAGAAAGAAAGAAGGTGCCATCAAAGCTCAGAGGGCTGATTTCCTTTTTGGAATGACGAGTTCTTCAAAGCTGGAAAAAAAAAAAGACTTGACTTTTGCCCAAGATTGAGCCAAAAAAAAACAAAAAACACACATTCCCATCTTAGCCATTATCGGTGGATCATCAGCGTGGCTGGACTGAACAGTTTAATTGGTCCTGTTAAACCGACAGAAGCACAATTGCATTGACTGAAGCTCTGTCAACCCGGGTTTCAGCCGGCGGACCAGGTGAGCGGTCAAAGCCTAATGCGGGTTGCAAAGAGAAAAACGAAGTGTCAGACCACAGCAATCCAATCCACATCAGCATCCCGCCTTTGGCTTTGTTTTGCAATAGGCCTGTGTTTGTCAATTGGCAGGGATAATTACGAGGGCAGCGGCTACACCACGGGATAGATTTCCAAATAGCGGAATCCTAATTTTGTCTGCTGGCCGTTTGAATTCTTCCTTCTTTCTCTGCTAGATAACGGGAGCATGCGGATAGCAATTAAATGCTGCTCAAACTTGGTAAGATTACACTCCTGAGTGAGACAGCCAATAAGAGGAGGTTTATTGCCTCTGAGAAGCAAACGGAACGTGTTAGAAAACAATACTGTCAGACCTACTGCAATGAAACGCAGGACAGTTTAATCCTTCTCAACTGTCACAACCTGTGGCACGTTTTATGCAATCCGAACCTTCACTCAGGAGATGGGCTGGCTGCCGGACATGTATTCAGACCTCCAGGATGCCATATTTATCACTGTATTTAAAGCGGTTGGGGCCTCTGTAATCTCAAGATCTTTATCTGGTCACTTGTCAGTATGTTCATCTGCCATTTCCTCGCGGCATCGATCTCAGATGGCTTTGTACAAAAAGTCCAGAATGATTTTTATTGTATCTCCCTCTAGGGCTCAACCTGCACTGTTTTGTTTTGTTGACAAAAAAGAACAGAGATGCAGATAGCGTGGTGTCGGGTATCTGTCACAGCCCTATGATAATATATTAGGACGTCTCAATATCAATGAACGGCTACATTCCCAGGAAGGAATGAAACATCTCTGAGCCTTCGAAGTAGGATGGAAAAGTTGTATGTGTAAGTGGTCTGCCCATCACTACAGTGACACAAGTCACAAAATGTTAAGTCATGTTAAGATTTGAATGAACATTCGGTCACAAATCAGCACATATTACCTGGTGCACCAAAAAGACAAGACACCCTTCCTGTGGCCATTCAGGTACGTCACTAGCAATGACCGACGTCAGAAATCATGCGCCAATCTGTTATGATCTCCCAGGGGTTTGGTGCAGCTCCAGCTGTCATGTCTGGATCAGTGGACGGTCAATCCTGTCCTTGAGAAGATGTATTGATTTGGTAACCGGTGCGAACCACGCTCTAATCTCCTGAAATGCTGTGGTGTTCGGCCTGGTCTGTGGAGATCCCGTTTCCTGCCGGAGATGAAGTCTGGCACAAAGCACAAAAGTCCAACCACGTCGAGAAATCTATTCTCCGCTGCTTTTAAAGTATCTATGATACTATGATACCTGCTCAGTGTCAAACATCCTCCAGCTGTAAGGGTTTAGCTGCTTACTTGGAGTCTTCCAGTGAATATTTCAGTATGTAAGAGCTCAACCGGTGTCAGGCAGATTTCATTGCTGAGTGTGTACTGGCAGATATACCAACATGTCAGCGCTGGATTTCCTCAGCGCAAACATCTATGAATAGATCTGACAGATTTAAGGAGCCCAGAACGGTTAATTGCGATTTTCCTAATCACGCAACACATTCGTGGGAGGGTGAAATGGAACGAACGAGACTGATTGTTAATTTCACCTTTCACAATTGGACCATGTTACAATCATCCATCCGATTTCCTTTGTTGAAGAAAGTGAATCCCTAAACTTCACTAATCACTAAAGAAGATTTTCTTTCTTCCCTCCCATACACTGGGGTTGATTTCATTTGAAACTAAAAAGGACGCTGTACTTGTGGTTTAGTACATCAAAAGTTTTCTGAAGACGTAAATCTTACCCAACTTTCAAAACACCCAAATCATCACTCCAATACCCAAAGTCACTAGCCTAGATCAGGCAGATCCACTCCGACCAGTCACCCGGCTCTCTGCTGTGTTCACATCTACGACTGTGACATAATCTCCAAGAAACACACCTTTTCTTCACAGTAACCCAAGAAAAATAAAGTCATAAAATGTAATGAATAATAATAAATGGTCTCTCTAACCCAGGTGAAATGCTTCACCAATAACGTTCCATGTGTTTCTGCCAAAAGACAACAAAACAAACCCATCCGCACCCGTCGTCTCCTTGGCAGGGCTAATTGTACAATATTAGAAGGACCTATTGCCAAAGTCTCAGAGCTATTTTCCTACTTCTTTGCAAATATTTGGCTTGTGCCTCTTTTTCTTCTCAAAATAAAGTAATAAAATCTTAAACAGCATTTAAACAGCCGACACGAGATGAGAGCTGAACAGCATCATGGTGATTAATGTGTACATAGCAGCCATGAGCGTTGAGAGGACAAAATTAGCGGCGAGGATGCATCAGAGCTCAGGCCTTATTTTTGTCAGCTGGGGTGTGTTTACCATCGTGTGAATGGAGCCACAATGTGTTGGAAAGGATAAATATTTGATGAAGGCTAAGTGCAGCGAGAGAACCTGGAGGTTTAGTTCGCTGCTTGGGGAAGTGTGAGTGATTCTTTGTGACTGGGAGAAAAGGTCAGCTCAGTTTGCCACCAAAGGTTTTTGCACCCTTTTGTTAATAGCCGACTTCAAAACAAGCATCGCTGCGACGTCTCAAGCAACACTGATCAAAACACCCCCGGCAGCTACAATAAGCTGCTGTACGTTTCTGGTATTGTTTTATATTATACAGCTGATTATTATAGTATAGTGACAAATAGTCAACGGCATAATTAGTCAATGACTCAGGTCATCAGTGAGGTCAGTGCCACACTGGGGCCTCTTTATGCTTCTGCGTTGAACTGACTCTACATCATACACTAAACCATTGTGTGTCTATGCTTTTGGTAGCTCAGCGTTTTGTCTTTATCCAGTTATCTGTGTTTTGGTTTGTTTGCTTCAAGCAATAGCAACTGAAAGTGAGCGTCTGTTGTTACAACACAAACTACTGGCGTTTTCCACTTCTTCAAACTTCTGTCAAATATCACATTTTGGATGGTTCTACTTACTTGGCAGACACGTACTTGCCACTTCAAGATCAGTTATTTGCTGGGTTTTTTTTGGTTTGTGAGGATCTTGCGACCGCAGCAACTCCAACAAGATTGGCATTATTTACCGTCCCCTTTTTCAAAAAATCGTCTTGTGGTTGGTTGTATTTTTTCAGTGCACACTAAGTCCCGTCACACTTATTGGTGTCGGTGGAGGTCAGTGTAGACGTAACATGTAGTTACATTTGTGGAGGTCATGTCAAACTACGTCAAACCCTAGGGCACAGGCAATGCGTCAACACATCCCCTACGCTGTAGGGATGACGTTGATTTGAAGCAGAGGCATGAATGGAATGAATTCACTGAAACATGATAATAAAAGCCTTACTGACTCACCAATGACTGGACTTTAATACCAATCACAGGTCTGATTCAAAGATGAATCAACCTACAGCGGCCCTACAGCCCCATAAAAATCTGAGACACAAACAATACCTGCAAACTAGCATGGAAAAGAAATAACTCACCCCTCAAAGGTGATGAATCCAGAAATGAATGAATGAATCAAGTGTTTGTCAGCCATTTCTGCCGAGCAGTGAATCCTCACAAGCAGGTTTTCAAATCTTGGATTAGCAGTGGAGCGCCAACATTAATGCATATGGTCCGTAATTAGTATAAATGATATATGAAGCAGCTTTTAGAATCCTACGTCGTCATCTAAGTAATCTAATGATTTCGAGGAACCATTTGGGCTTTTGGTTGTGAAATATTCATCAATATTGCACATTTAAGTGTTTATGATTAAAATGACAAACTGCACAATCCGGCAGATTTGAAGTCTTACTTATCGGCCACATTATGAAGTACAAACAAATTCAACACTGGGAGCGGAGACATCGTCCTGATGTTGATTTTTTCCGACGGTGAAACGAGGCAGTGGGACGAAAACGCTGTCAATGATGAGTTTTTGCTTGATAATGGAGATTTGAAGACTTTGTGATCAGTCTTTTCATTCTTCCCGTCTCGCCGTCACCACAAACATTAGCTGACGTACACACACACACTTTAGCCCCAGCAAACTCTATAAGCTGCTTGATGCAACCATGAATATTGAAAAGGTTAATGCTGCCGAGTAGGCAACCGTGTCTTAAATATATTCACCTGGTTTTCCCCACTTACGGAGTAAAACAGGAAGTGAAATGACCTCTTTTCATCAGACAGCAAGCAATCAAACATGTCAACCAAAACAAAGATGAGAACAGTGGGAAGCAAAATGTCACAAAATGTTTAGAGACAAAAGAGATAAACGCTGGTTTGGGGAGCTGCTTTACTGTAAAACAATCCAGGTGTATCAAATTATAGAACATCACGGAAAACCTCAGTAAACCAAAGTGTATTTCTCCATCCGTTTCAAGAAACACTTTGTTCTGGGTTTGATTAATCATGCAGTTTGAATACCAATTCCCTCCATTTGACTGCTAAAAATGATTAATTGTTGTTATTGAACTAGTTAAATGTGGCTCCATAATAAACGATGTTGGATAAGGGTTGAAGGAATAATGGAAATGCAATGTTTGACATTAAAAAATGTAAATAAATGAAATACAATTAAAAAAACGACCATACACATAAAATACAAATCTGTAAATGTTCCTCCTTTCCCTCCATATTATGAATAATTATGAAAATCTGGCTGTTTTCTTTGAGAATCGCACCTGAAAATCTCTAACCGTGGCGACACGAGACAAGACTTTCCTATGAAAGCTTCTCCTCGGTTGGAGACAATCACATCTATCCATGTTTAAACAGCTCCTGTAAACCCTTTTATTGCGCTGTCTACCTCGCTGCCGCTGATGTCTGCAGCCTGTTCGTATGCGTGCGTGCACGTGCACACACACTCACACACACGCAGGAGGTGGGAAACTGCGGGGAGAGCTGCGGCTGACTGATGCACTATTTATTCCATGCAGGAACATGCTGATGCTACACTGATGGCAGTGGACGAGGGGGGAAATTACCCGTCGGTGTCTCCACAGGGCCGACTGATTATTCTGGGAGACGAGCCTGGTGCACCATAATCCCCCTTGTTTCTGAAGGGGGTCCTGATTGCGCTGCCATACATGTAGGAACTTTAATAAAACAAAAGTTCAGAGGAGGTCTGCAATGGGAGGAAGAAGCAGAGATTCATGATGCAGCAGCAGCAGCGTTGACCTTTTAAGGAGCCACTGAAATGAGCGGCGATCATGGATGAAATGTTTGCTGCGAGTTCGGGTTCCGAGCTCAGAGTGGAGAAGGAAAGGAAATCTGATCTATCTGTCGGGTACCCCCCGCAGCTGTGTCCGTGAGTTTTTCTGGGCTTTGGGTTCTAACAAACTTTGGGTTCTTAACAAACAGGAGAACGTCAACATTTAAGTCTAAGGCTCCGCCCACGTGGAGACGACGGAATTCGTCACCCTCGTCTTCATGTCTGAACGGTGAATCCTCATACTTTCTGTAATGAGGTTTCATCGGCCCGCCTCTTGACCTCTTCCCCCGCTCATAACAACAACGAGTGAGTCTGTTTAATTGTTATTTGTTTTTTAATGTGACACATCTGTTGCATGTTTTTATTTTGTGTTGCATTTTTTAGTGCATGAAAAGTGCTGTAGAAGTAGTTTGATTGACTGATTGACTTGTCGAACTAAAACTAAAGACAGAAAAATTCTGAGTGCAGATACACAACGGCACAATTCTCCACGCTCACAGTATTTAAATCTGACCTTGACCCTCACGATCAATGGCTTGAATAAATCGCTCCCGCTACATAACTGCCACCATTAAACAAAGTCGGTCGGCACCAGCTGCTCATTGATTTCAGTGGGAAACGTGCTGTCGCTCTCTGAGCCACAGTAAATTACTTGCTGGCATTAATTCTAAATCATACAGGAAGCCGTTGTGTCAGCTGTTTTGTTTTTTTGTGTTTTTTTTCTGTCCTGGCAGCTTCAATCTGTTTGCTTTGACTGATGTGAGCGGTAAAGAGGATCCTGATGTGTACTAAACAAAACTGTGTCATTTTCGGGAAGGATGCGGCCTGGGAGACTGACAGTGAGTTGTTGGAATGCTGCCAAGAATGTTGTCTTACTTTTTCTCACACACACACACACACACTCTCACACACTCATGCCTGACACAGCATCAGGAGCGTCATCACATCAGTTGCTTCGACTCAGTCGTCACTCAAGTCGTCATTTGACAACTTGAAACTTACAGATGAGTATTAGGGAGAAAAATATGAGAGGGGGAAGATTTTTTTTCATTGTGCAATGTCATGTCGAAATTTTGACTTTATTTACGAAATAGTATTTCAACTTTATTCTCGAAATTACGACTTTATTCTTGAAATTGTATTTCAACATTAATCGACTTTCATCATTCCAATCATCATTTCCTCAAATGAAAGTGTGCACATCCAGGTCTCAAAGGTGTGTGTGTGTGTGTGTGTCACTTCTACAGCAGACTTCTACTGCGATAAGTTAAAAAAATCAATTCATTCATGACACAGTGAATATATCCTAGAATTTCGGACCAATATTTATCGTGCACCCCCAGAATTCTTAGTATTAGAAGCATAAACGCTCATGAATGCGTAGGACCTCCACGTAGGGTCTGCGGCGGTTCAACGCAGAAACATAAATAGGGCTTAAGTACCAATCATCACCTCCAGGTAGTCAGCAGAACATCTCACCAGAAACGTTAGCAGCTCACAAATGAGCCATACCAAACACTGAAACAACCCCATCCCGCTCTGAAACGACCCCATCCATGTCATCTCTCAGCACATTAGTGTGACAGAACAGGACGAAGATTTGAAGAGTGGCACCATCTGCGGAGGACAGACGATGGAAATGACGTGCTCGTCCACACTCTGCTTTCCTTTGGTCCATCAGTGACGCTGTTCTAAAACACAGATGCTGAAAATGTCCCTATCTCACAATGAGTAGGAACCCTTCGGCAGATTCCTGGATCCAGATGGTTCCAGAACACTACGAACATTCAATCACCCGGTCCTGGTCCATTAGCAGCAGTTACTCATTCAAATCCGTTGAGAACTTTGAGTTATTTTGCTAACAGACAAAGAAACAGGCGGATACATGCCAGCAAAAACTGAACCTCCTTGGCGGAGGTAACAAAGGTGAATCAAGGGCTGCGTGTCGTATGAACATACACGCATTAACACTAAATACAGCTTACTAATGCAATAATGAAATAAAAACCTTTTACAAGCGCAGTCTTCATGAATCCACACCAACACTGCTGACTTGGTGCTCTGTCAGTCTGTAAGTATGAACTTGGCACATCCTGCCTCCGAGACATTTATGTCTCATATAGGAAGAAAATGACCTTCTGTGCCAGTTACAAGGCCTTCAACAAGCACAACATGAGTCTTCTAAGCTGCAATTATTGGCCGAGCATCCTGGTGTGGGAGTTAATAAAACGGCTGTGAAAGTTCCACAGGTCAGAACTGAAACAGACGACATTTGGCGACAGACGGGTGCTAAGTGGCTACGGACGGCAGACGGCGGCGCAACGTCTCCGATTTCAATTATAGACGATCCACGGCGTCGGATTGTCACCCAGCAAAACCGACAAGGTCAGTTCTGCTGGAGGTCACTCGTTACTCGTTTACGAGGAATGCAAGATGATGACTGGACTGTGTGGTGCTTCAAGATAGAAGAATGAATATATTCACACTGACATAAACTGCTAACCAGAGCAGAACATAAAGGCCACAAGTTAATTGTCAATAAGTCAATAAATGATACGTCCAGGACATTGGCTTTGTGGATGACTTTGAGGATCCTGCCTTCACTGTGAAGTTGTTATTGATCCCTGTGCATACTGTAGTGAGTTCTGGTTGTTTTATTCAGTAAACTAATGACATCATCAGAGAGCGTACGTTCGTGTGCTGATGGAAATGACGTCGGACAGAGAAACAAGTTGTTTTTCTTTTTCTCTCATCACCCCAAGAGGAACATTGTGTCATGTTGTTTCGCCAACTCGCGCAATTACATGACTGCTGAGTCAGCACAAAGACAGCACCGACGTCCACCAGAGCAAAAGATGGGTTTTAATCCTAAATTTAATGCCATTCTTTCTTGGACAATACTTGGACAATACATAAGATTGTTACTGTGATTTTTTTTTTTCATTATACATCAAACCTTCATAGTTTGTTTTTTTTAATAAATCAAAGTTTCCATATCTAGTTCCCTACAGTTTCGGTTAAAACATTTTGTAGAAAAATTACTCGTAAGTGTTCATATGCATATAGTATAAATACTAAATAAATTCAGTTTATAGAGAGAAAAAGAGAAGTGATCAAATCGTGATCAAGTCTTCTCTCACTGTAAAGGGTTTAAAGAAACCCAACAAAAATGAAAATGAAAAGACGTGTGTTTTTGGTTTTTTTCGACAAGTAAAGTGAAAAATAGTTCCTTCATAAAGCTCTCGGTATTGGCAGCTGAGTCTCAGATTGAAAATACTTTCAGACACTTTGTACGAATCAGTCACAGGTGAGTCAAAGACGACACATTAAGCCAACGATTCTGCTGAACAACAAGCAATAAGGAAGGAATTAGATGATCCCTGCATGCCAGGTCAACTCCGCCACGCAGACAGCCAATCAGCTCGCAGACGGTGTGCTCGACTCGCAGTTTCTCATCCTCCGAAAAATATATATTCTTATGCGGATTAGCTGTTCCTTCAGCCATTTTCATTTTCAGTTGAAAGGGTATTAATCTGACAGCCAAGTGAAGCCCAACAAATACTACACACTTCAAAGCTGCAGGAAGCGCTTTGGAACGGCGTCAGGTTCAAATACTTCCTTTCATTTGTATGTTCAGCATTTAGACATTTACTCTAGATGTTTTAAACAACTTCCACTAAAACCCTGACGCACGCCATTAGCGCCCCAACTTGACATTTTAGCTCAATTAAAGTTGGATCGGCTGCTCGGGTCTGCTTTGGCAAGACTGGCGGAGGCCGGTTTGCTTCAAGGTGGACACCTTCTCAACCGTTTCCCTCCCACGCAAAGCCTTTGGTCTAACAAGACTGATGTTAGCAGCTAATTAGACAAAGAGGACAAACATCATTTATTAAGCGCGAGACAAAAGGAACGCTCTGGCTGAAAGGCCCAAACAGTCTCACACAGAGAAAATGTAACCGGTCGATGGATGGTCCACAATGCCAGCAACCGTTTTTGTGATTAAAATGGCAGAAATGGCCTGGAGTCCTCGATTGTAGGCACTTTTTCCCCCCCACCGCTCCCCCTCGCTGGAGAAATTGCCATCTGTACCTCCTGCAGGATACATCTCTCCCTGAGTGCTTGTTGAACGTGAGTACTGAGAGATGGCTCTCCGGAAAAACTCGCCCCATCGAGCACTCTGAGGTAAAAACAAAACAAGACACCGGAGATGGGAAATATGTGCCGCTATCAAACTCCTCTGCAGAGGTTCCAACGAGGTTTACACGACCTGTTTAAAATAGGCTCTGGGACACAAAGACAAGATTTGAGTTTTGTGGATTCACGGCTTTATGACGCTAATCCACAAAACCCAAACTTGTTGGGTCCATTCAGGCTCTTTTCCATTCTAACTCAGCGCCTCTTCAATGTGGGTGCTGACATCACAGCGCCATCTGGGCAAAACTGCCGTTACGGCATTTTGTGCTGCGAGGGACAGACGGGCTAAACGAGTCGACTGACACGAATCACTCACTCAGCGATGTGGTTCATGAATCTGTATTCTAATGATTTGATTCGTGTTTCGCCCATCACTATTTTTTACGCCAAGTGTGAGTCGTCAGTGTATTTTCGTTCCGTACGTGTAAATTACATTCACTGGACGTCATGTCAATTATCAACTGATGTTCCACTTTTCAGGATGATCCACTATCAGTGCTCAGGAAATGTGAATTTCACAGATTTCTGGGACTCCACTGCACGTGTACTGACTGATCAGCAACTACTCGTGTCAGTTTGTTACTCGTCCAACACACAACTGTATTTATGTTAAATAAAGTTCAGTTTGCAGCGTGTCACTGTGCCAAAACAGCAACTCGACTGCTCTGCACTGTGAAAATCAGCCTTGTCCGTTGAAAAAAAAAAAATTTATGCTCAGACACATT
>CAAKHB010003699.1:32852-54507 GCA_901007665.1 Aeoliscus strigatus
AGAAAGAAATGCCTCATGTTGCATCAGAGTTATGAGAGATTACACCTCTGCCCCGCTTCTTTGTCACCACACACACACACACACACACACACACACACAGAAGGTGCTATTACCTTCTGTTTCCGCAGCGTAACACTGAAACACACTCAAACGCAGGTCTGGACCTTTAACCCCTGAACAGACATTTTTTTTCTGCTTGACAAGTCGGCACGAGGTCCAGGAAGGAACCAGGTACTGAAGCCGTAACCCCCCAATTTCAAAGACAAAGAGATGAAGAATGAATGGACATATCGTGACTTCACTAAGGGTTTTTGTATTCTTATACATATACAAAAATAAAATAAACTGTACAGAGAAAACAAACGCAAAATGGGTAAGAAAATAAATCAGATGGAGAAGATGAATTGGGGAAAACGAGAAATGAGAATAACAAATTAGATGAAATAAACTGTATTAATTCAACATACTCAAGGATCAAAACAGATTATCATCCAAATGATGACCCTGACAATGATTACCCTTTCACCCTGACAAACACGGTATCGTTTTTTATTTCATAAGCTTACAATTGAGGTGACGTTTCAGAATGTGGTATTTTACTTTGAAGGCCAGTTCAGACTAAAGATTCCAAGCGCATCCACTTGGAACAGAACTTGAGCAACCGTCTGCGACCGTTATTCAACAGGTAGAATCCTTTGGAACTTCTAGTGCCGACTGGCAACAAGGAGCAACGGGAAAGTTCAGACAACTGTGTCTGCAGCTTTGATCTGGACTGAACTTGAGATTGTTCCAGTTGAAAACTCTTTTTTTACACATGTAAAAGGTTTACTATAACCCACAGTCCAATAAACAATGAGGTTAATTTGACTTTGAATATCTCAGACAATCCACAAAACCTGGGAGTGATATATCACCTGACGCCTGCAGAGGTGAGACGTCATTTGAGTTTGACAAATGACGTTACTCCTTATGTGTCTCCTTATGCAGAACTAAGCGTGCTCACCTCTTCCGCCGCGGACTGAGTTGCCAGAGCGCGTGCGAGCCCCTGCGGGAGTCGGTGTCCTCCTTCGGCACGCCGGCAGTACTTCGCTGACACACTGATACTTTCTCGTCATTGATCATTTGCGAGAAGCGGGGCATTGCTCTGGTTTCATCATGCTTGCTAGGCTCGGCACGCTGCACCGGCTGACCTATCCCAGGTCATTATACTGTACCGACAGCACGCGGTAGAACGCCAGAACTTTCTCTCCCTTGTTGCTGTGGAACAAGGAGCTGCCAGTTTTATTTTCTTTCCTTTCACGTAAAAACGAAAGAAAAGACTGAAAGATGACAAACCAGCGATGTCTCTTTCCTTTTGTGTCTCACATCTAATGTGAAAAGTGGTTTTCTCACTCGTAGAAGTTCATCATTTCAACTACTAACCAGTGTCTTAAGTTACAGCTGGGACTGAAGAAGAGAAGAAGATTTATTGAATACAATTCGGGTGTATTTAATTTTTCAAAGAGATATCTGAGTTCACATGACTTAGATGGGAAAAGTCACAAAAATTCACGACAACGTCAAAGATTTCATGACGTCGAGACTCTTAACTTGACAGACTGAACCCAAAAATGTTCACTAAAGATATTTCTGCCCCTGAAATTATCGGGTTCATATTCCAGTTTTATTGCTTCTTTGATTGGAAATCGATCAGTTCTGATTCCTCGAAGATTACATAAGGTTCCATCGAGTTCTGTCAGCATACCTTCTGTTTCCTACTACTTAAATTGAATAAAGCGTCAATGTAAAAGAACCCCCCCACACACGCACACACACACACACACACACACACATCATTACAACAACTGCAGTGGAGCTGATGAAACTCAGTTATTAAAACTAATGGGAAATCCTGCGGCCCCGTTGTGAAAGGGTATTAAATTAGAATCATGATTTGATATTAGACGTATTGTTCTCCAGGAGAACAATGTTCTGCCTGAGGATTCGCCCGTTTCCCCTCATTTTCCATATCTGATTGTTTCACTGTGGGTTGATTTGACAGGTTTTTATAATTCATATAGGAATTTTTCCACATCATGACCCTAATGAGCATGTTTCATGGCACCAATGTCGAACAGACTTTATAAAAAAGTAGTCGTCTCAGGGGCAGGTTCTTTATTTGCAATATGCCATAGAAGAGCCTCATTTCCGCTGCTCAGGGCACGGAAGATAAATCGGTAATGGTGAGGTACTGAATTTACTGAAAGTTGTAGGAACAACTGTGACGGAATGACAGTTTCATGTCGCCCACGTTCTCCATAAAAGACGCTGTCTCGTACGTGAAGTTTAGAGCAGGACGTCATCCGACATCGGCCGAAGCTGCGGGACATGTTTCGAAAAGCACTCAAAGGAATATTTGAGATGATGCAAAAGGAAAAATGTCCTAAAAAAAACCTACAAAACAGAAGATTTGGTTAATAACGTTTGGTTTTACCAATTTGATTTTACATTTGACCGTTTCTAATGAAATCAGCATTGTAGGTTGGATTTCCCTTGCTCCTTGTTATATATTCCCCATTCAATCGCTGCTTTAATTGGATGTCTCATTTTACCTCGAGGTGAGATTTGACACAAAGTCAGGCACGGAAAATCTGAACAGAAGTAATGGTGGATGTAGAGGCGCCACATGCACAGGTCACCAGTGGATTAACAGCGCACAAAGACACCTACAGGAACTTCAGTGTGGCTGCTGCAAATAACTGATTAGCTGTTTGGTTGAAAAATGCTGATGAGTCTCCCCCAAAAGTCCCAAAATGAGGTCACATGACGACCAATCACATCTTGTTTGTCTTGTTTGGTTTTGTTCACAAACCAAAGAGTCTTCTGGCATCCGTGGAAAAACAAAACAGTCAATGATGAACTGACTGATGCAGCCTAGGAAAGTTGAGTTGTGACTCCAGCAGCAGAATAAACGACTGCATCAGAAGATTTATACATAGAAACAGGCGAGTGCATAAAAGACATTCTGCCGATGTCCCAGATTGATTACAGGTCTGAGGGAGCAATTTGCTTTCTACACTTCTAGGTAAAAATATTTCTGTAAAACTGCCAGTTGTGGTTTTAGTGCTCTGGATTTTCTGGCAGGTGTGGGTTTTTTTTCCCTGGTAGCTGTCATGTGTTCCTGATGGAAATAATTCAGGGGCTCACATTTGGCTGATGGAATCTATGAATCAAAACATGCTTTCCGGGTGGTTCTGACAGCTGAGCTCTCATCAATGAGAGAATGTTGGCGCGCCGAGTCGTTGTTGATGGGACGGTTTGTAGATGTGCCTCATTATTACAGGTTGATGGGGCAATGATCGAGGTAATTTGCCCTTTTTCTGTTGCTACATCTTTGGAGCGGTATTAGCTCAGGAGGTAGCATGGGTTGTCCAATAACCAGAGGGTTGACAGGTCAAATCCCACACCTTGACACTATAATGTTTGGTGGTGGCCAAAGAAATCGGTCTGCCTCAGGGCAACCGTGGGTACAAATGTAGGGGAACGTGCAGGTACACCATGGAATCAACACAGTAGAATACTTCTCTCTCCTGGCTTGTGGGGATCAACACGATGACCTTCTGGTCCCACGCCTGCCTCTGACACCCCGGCTGCCCTAAGGAGAGTTAATGGCGTTTGGGGTTCACTGACACTCCAACCTGAAAGAGTCGGTAGCAGGGAACCGTTGGATAGCTTGACAACCTGCTTGACCGCCGAAGGTTTCCGATTGCGTGTGTTTGGTCAGACACTGCCTTTCCAGACTCCCCCGTTTGGGCCCGGAGCAGACGACATGAGCCCAGATCTATTTTTGAACTTTCAGGATTGTTATGACCCAGGTCATATGTTGTGTATATTCTGTATATTTTTTTGTGTCTTTTGTGTGAATACCAGTAAGTGTGGTGTGCTACCCCCCTTTCTTCTGGTGGAGCTGTTTGTCCAGTGCTGACTGGATGCTGGCACAGCCTTCACGTTCAGGCAGACGGTGTGGGTACATCCTCGTTCCTCCTTCTTGGATCCCAAAGCGACCCTCTCTGTGGAGGCTGTGCAGTTCTGTGCTTTTGTGTGTCCGTGTGCCTCTTGTAAACTGTTTCTGTCCTGTTGATGTTCAGGTTCTTGGCTGTGTGACTGTTCCTTAGTTTTTACTTTCTTTTGGATTGGTCGTGCTCAGCTTTCCCCTCGGCCTGGAGTGGGTCCACTCCTTGTTTCGTCGTTGCGTCGACCTTTGTATGTTGTATGCTCCACTGTAGTCTGACATCTACAGCACAACGTGCAACAGCGTCAGTGTGTAACCATGGTGAGGATGAGGGACACTGCTGACCGACTGCCCTCGTCTCCGCCATCGGATCTGAAACCGTTTCTTTCACATCACTTGTCTCGACATGACTGACAGCCTCCCCGGTGACCTGTGAACCCGCAGACGCGATCGGGTCGATGAACCGTCATTGTTTAAGCTCTCCCTGTGAACTTTGATCCTGACATGACAGCGTCTGCTCAAGTGTTTATCCAACCTTGTTTCCTCACAGGGAGTTTTTTTGTTTGTTTGTTTGTTTGTTTGTTTGAAAGGCATTCTGGGTAATATTCCAAAAAGCAAAGGCAGATGCCGTAAAAAAAATATTAAATACACTGTGTGGAATGCTCTGAGCATCACATTAACATGTTAATGTAAAACAACCGCAGTTGAGGGAGTTGTGAAAATATTAAAGATGTCTGGGGATAAATAGAACGGTAATAATTAAAAGAAGCAGCTCACTGTTCACACCCAGCTTAATTGGCCCTGCGAGTCCAAGACAAAGGTTTTGTAGGGAAAAGAAACGGAGAGTAAAATGATCCAGCCATAATGTTTATTTTATTGGCCTTTTTTTTCCCCGCTCACAACATCAAAAGTAATTTCTGAAGTAAAGAAAATGTACTGGAGCCACGTCGGCTGTTCCTACAAACTCATCAGAAGGAAACGACAGCTTCAAGAAGGGAACTGAATCTCAAATCTTTGCATACATGTCGCGATTCATCTTGTTTTTTCCAGATACGTCGCGCCACTTGGACAGCAGAGTTTGTGCACAGTGAAGATGTCAATGATCTGAGGCGTTTAAAGTCGACACGAATCTCTGCGCAGACACAAGTTGCAAGTTTCACATCAAGTGCCAGGGAATGCATATGTTGTATCGCCCGCGGGCACGACCTGCTCATCAAAGCTCCATGGCCCGAAGCGCAGATGTTATTGACAGATGACCTCTGGAAAAACATCAAAGTGCAGTTGGAGGGTTGAAGCCGTGGAATTAAAAGACGCCGCTGCTGTCTGATGAAGCTTCTCGCTCAGAGCTTCACGACGCAAATCAATACTTATGTCTGTGCAGCAGAGCAGCTGACGGAGAACGGTGTCCCACCTGCACACCCCGTTGGATGGTTCTTCAGTCCTTGGAGGAGGTCTGAACGGTGTGTAACGGTGGCCCCAAGCAGGTGTCTACTGGTATCTACTAGTATCTACTGGGACGTCAGGTGTCTACTGGTATCTACTGGTACGTCAGGTGTCTACTGGTATCTACTGGTACCTCAGGTGTCTTCTGGTATCTAGTGGTATCTAGTGGTACCTCAGGTGTCTTCTGGTGGTATATGATGACACTCTTGTTTCTTTCTTCTTTTGTACGCTGACTGAAGTTCTCTCTCTCTCTCTCTCTCTCTCTCTCTCTATCTTTATCGCTCTGATCTCTCCGGTAGTTGATCGAGTCTGCTCAAGAACTCTGGTCTCCACGCGTTCGCCTGAATGTTGCACCATTACTTCATGTTCAGTAAGTAAATGCCCAGGATGGAAATACTGTGCAGAATGAATCGTGTGTGTTTGGGGACTGCCGACTCAGCGGCTCATTTGTGTTCCAGAGCTCCAGAGTAAGTGAGTGGAGATGATTCCCCTCGGTCTTCTTCCAACAACCATTGTACAACCATATTCCATCTTATTAAAACCATCATGACCATTGTGAACTGGAAACGCTTTACTGCTGCGGAGCTCTCGCCACGAAGACCTCATGATTTATTACAGAGATGGCTCAATGAAAGAAGGAACACAGCGTCTGAAAATAGCTTTGCAGAAAATGAGCTTTTCTTTTTTCCATTGCCGCCTCATCAGGAGCTTCTTGACGCCGGCCTGTGACTTCTCCGGCACTTTGAAGTAATTTCCTTATATATGAGGCTACTGAATGGAGAGCATTCATAAATATAAATGCTTATTTTATCAAACTAATGCATATCAAACCAGTGTTATAGTCGAGGGTGCTCACAACAAAGACGGCTGACTTGTTCTTTTCGTTTTTATGGGCACTCAGCTCAACAGTTGAAATTAAAAACTACAGTCGCAGCGAGTCCCCACGTGTCTCTTTACAAACCACTGCAGCCAGTAAACGTGGTCGGGGAGGGGTCGGATTTAATGGAGAGCCTCCATCCGCAGATGCCGATTTCAGTTGGGACACTTTTTTTAAATGATGATATGAAACTATGACGATGATGGTGGCGTCAGTTCAGTCACGGTGCTTTCCAGTAAGTTTCCGTCAGAGACAAGAGAGAGAACAGAGACGGAGCAACTAAACACAACTAAATGTAAACAATCCAGCTGTTGTGAGAACGTAGGACAACCGACCCTCAGAAGATTGGCTCTACTTGGACATCTTCCCACAAAGAGAGGGGTTCTACATTTGTTACACATACGTCTCGTTCTAATTCGTTTTCATCTGTGAATGAATATTTTCATTTGTGGATGAATATTTTTCTTGTCATAGACTTTGGTCAATGAAATTAACACTGATTAGTGGGGGAGTTATTGAACCCCCGTCCCGTGGGATTGGGGGTGGAGCGTGGAGTCGCCTAGAGGAAGCGCCAGGCTGCTGTGTCTTGCTTGGTGCTCTCCAACCAAGCGGGGGTGTAGAGAGAGAAGAAGGAGCGGACGAGCTCGACCGCTGTCCATCGGACAAACGCTTCTGGAGATGAGAGTTCTCAGGTCTTTTCTTCTGTTACTCATTGTTCTTCTGTCTGTTTGTTTACGTTCGTTTTATTTATTTGTAGTTCATAAATTCAATTTAAAAAATGGACATTTAAGTTGATCTCTTTTATTTTTCTTCCTGATGAGGAGAAATTGTGACTTTGAAACAACATGTGAGATAAATGACAAGTGAAATCCACATGTCATATTTAAATTAACCGGTTTCACGGCTGGTACCGATCTCACAGGTGGTGTGTAACTCTCCTGAGGGGACGGGACGGGCGAAATGTAAGCAAATGTGGGTTAAACCAAACGAACACGCCATCACTCATCCGTGTTTCCACGCAGCAGTGAGACAGCGCAGCTCCATTTGCTACTTCACAGAGAGCGACTGTACATCAATCCTCCGCTGACGCCGCGGCGTTGAACAGAACTGAGAGAACTGTTTCTCCAAAAGGCCCAGTGCCTGGTTGTTTTCCCACAAGGCAGATAATGGATGCACGCAGAGTGTGTGGAATATTCTGTTCCTCATGCAGACAGCTGTGCTGCCTTCAAATAGCCAGGAAGCCTCTTAGTGCACCGGTAGGCTGAGACAGCTGGCGTGTGCGTTCCAAGACTTGAGGCTCTAAATGTTTTATTTTTTTTCCTGGAGAAGGGCAGAGTTCTCGGTCACAGTCCTCCCGACAGAATTTGTGGAAAAGAACAGAGAGAAACAACATTTACTGAATGCGGTAAAAGCATCGTGCACAGACAATGTCGATTCCAATGCAGAGAACAGAGTTTGGTGTGAACAGGCCCCTAGACGTTCCAGATGTTTCCACCTGTTCCAATCACTGATAACGGTTCACTGTTGTTCTACGTTCTGATCAACCAGCTGCGAGCTGGCGACGGGGACCCACGTGGGGTGTGGCTGTGGCATGCTAACATGCTAACCTTTGGATGGAGGACGTTGATAAATCCTTTTTATGTGTCTTCATAGCATTGGCTTGTAATGCTACGCTAACAGAATCCACAACGAGAGAGTGTATTGAGGAAACTGGCCGACAGTAGTTTACGTGAGGTCCCAATGTTGCAAGTGGATTCACGTAGTTGCCCGTTGGAAGTTGTTGTGCTTGGAATCTTTGGTCTGGACTGGACTTAGTACCTGAAAATACACGTCAACTGACACCACAGACGCTGCAGAAAAGGAAGGGAAAAAAAGGAGTTCGGCTGGATGGGATTGCAATTCCTGGCTTGAAAAAGAGACGTGTCGTACCCCTGATCGGTTGTCTGCAGTGCAAGTACGCATCCGTCATTAGACCTGCCGATACAAGACACACTCACAGAACGCTGCCGTGGCAGTTCACAGCAACCAAAATGTCATTAATACATCATGTTTGCACCTGGAAGCCATTGTCAGGCGCAATCGCTCGACCATTAAACGTCTACAATTTCACTGTTTAAATAATTTAGTTCATAGCACTCACATCAGCACTCATCAAAAACAGAATTTATGACGTGATGAAAAATGAATGAGCACAATCACAGGGAAATGAAAAGGGGAATATCGGACGAAAGCTGTAAAAAAGTAGAACACAAAGACATCAGACGGAAGTACAATAAACTAAACGTGCCTTTGTAGACAGCAAACCGCGTTCCGATTTCATAAATATCCCCCACTGATGCAGCTGCTCTCAACTCCAGAGAACAAAGGTGGCCTTTCTTGTTGGGACGAGTCAAACTAAAATGGGACTGCCGATTCGCTGTAGGTAGATACAGATAGTTTACTTCATTCATCAGAGGTACCAGCAGCAGCAGTCACAGTGTACAACTTAAGCAATGTGTCAACAAGGGACAGAAAGAACCAGATGGCCGGTGGCCTGCAGCTCTCTTCAACAGACGGGAGAACTCTGTCGTGAGAATCTGATCAGTAGTTGCTGTGTAAAGTAACGTTGTTGGGGGGGGGGGTCAAAAGGTCTGTAGGAAGTACCTGGAACACAAACAACTGAAGAATAAACACCAGAAGAACAAACATCTGGACACCCCCCCCCACACACACACACACCTTTCTGCCTTTGAACTTCAATGGTAACAACTCCATTTTATAACTAAAAACAGACTCATGGAATCCTACAAGTTGTAAGTTCATCTCAGTGGTCTCTGTTGCAGATTTAATCCTGTGTCTTGATGCTGAAAATCCCATGAACCTTCTGTTGGGTGACAAATAGGAGCAACACACAGTGCTGCAGCATAATGTGGGTCCACCAGGAGCCTCCAGAGCTGTTAAAATTCTCATTTAAAAATGGTGTCTGGACAAAATTCTTCAAAAGGTTCCCCCCTCATTTGATGTGGGTATGCAGAGATCTGACAATAACACATTCCAGGGACCAAAGTACTGCGAATCAAAGGCCCAGCTGGTTATTCTGCCCCTTTTTTATCACACAGAAACACGGGCGTCTGTAGTCCAAAGCAGAATAGATTGAAAATGATGATTTCAGGCAAGTAACAAAAGCTGCTAACGGCTCTGCATCCCATTTGTTGCATCCTGTAAAGTTCCAGAACTTCCACAAAGTGTCCAGGACGGCGCTACGAGAAGTTTTTTGTGTGATAATTTATGCTGTTGATCAGACGGAACTCTCAGCAGCTGCAGGGTCCGCAGACGAGCAGTGAGTGAAGTGAGGAGCAGTCATGCATTCACTCGCTGTGTTTGGAGTTACAGATTTCCTTCGGTTTTGCATTTTCAAAGAGTGCATCTTACATGCAGAGGAACAATCCCACTTGCAGATTAATGTCACCAAACAGGGTTTGTTGACAGTTGTTTCAGACAGACACAAATCCCACAAGTTTAATTTTCGGCTGACATCAAGTTATAGTCGCCGAATTAATTAGCAGGTTCAGCTGCCGGCTGCGCGCTGTTTTGCTAATCGTTATTAGCAATGTGTATTTTTCCAGCCTCAACAAGTTACAAAAAGTTAAAAGGTGTTGATTTCGGTGGTGATCAGTGAGGATGGGTACATGTATATATTTACATGAACATATATTTTTTTTTTTGAACTAATGATGTGAAACTATGTCAACATTCGTGGAGTCAGTTCAGCCATGGTTCCTTTCTAGGACACAGACCCAGTAGGTTTTTGTCAGAGTTGTCAGAGAGAGAATAGAGACGGAGCAGGACACAGCAGTTCATTGACCTGTCTGGAGCTGACAGATCAATGAACTGTAGATCAGTTAGAAACATCTAGAACATGTTCAATTTCACGCCTCACGCCTTCCGTCCCCATGTCTACGTGGGTTCTCTCCGGGTACTCCAGCTTCCTTCCACCTCCAAATGCAGGCTGAGGTTAATTGATCACTCTAAATTGCCTGTCGGTGTAAATTTGAGTGTGACTGTCATTCATTCGTCCCCTGGGATGAGCTGGTCCCCATGTGTACGTTCACCCATTGGGATCAGCTCCAGCAGATGAAAGAGTGAATGAATGAATGAATGAATGAATGAACCTGTTCTGCAGGGACATTTCCATGAGGTGAATATTAATAATTTGCCAAATGTCTGGAATCTCACGAATGAATAAATATAATTTCTTTTACCTGCATGTTGTCGCCGGTTGACCTCCGTCTGACCCCCAATTAGCTGCGTTACTGCCGGAGTTGACTTTTAATGTTGCGAGGTAAAACTAATGACAGTGGAAACAGGGCCTCACACACGTCCCTCCAGGCCTTCAGGAGCTCAGAGCCGAGCCGCCGAGTCGCTGCATCTTCAAACATGCCAACAGAGATGGAATCAGGAAAAAACGAAAAGAAAAAAAAAGAAAAATGATGCAAAAACATGCATAGAAGTGTAAGCGTCAACGAGGGCCGTGAAATTTACTGAGCGCGTTCGTGTTTCTCGAGCTGATAAACCTAAACAGAGGAAACGCTGGCGGGCTCGTCTTTATGTGTGTCATGATGTGCCATTAATGAGGTGTGTCTTTTTAAAGGTATAGTACGTCAAATTGTAGTTCTCATTCTAGTCACGTTTTTTTCCCGGGTGTGTGGGTGGGGACGGTAGTAAGTGAGATATCAAGTGCAATTTTGACACTGCAAAAGCAAAAGCACTCGGAGAGCTCAGACCACTGATATTGTAATTCCACTATTATCGTCCTCCATTCATTGTATCTACTGATCCTCAGAACACACCTTCATCAATGATATTTTAATAGTTACACAACTATTCTGAACAGTCACATAATGAATTTTGAATAGTCACATAATCACGGTACTCCAAAGTATGCTAGCACGAATGTAAATCGCAAAACGATATCGAATGACGACCAATCAAAAGCTTTGTTTTGTCCAAAAAACAGTTTATTATCATTAGAGGAGCAAAGAAGCCAGAACATAGTCAAGTTCAAGAAGAATAATTCAGAGAGTCTTTACTTTATTATCATAAAAAACACAGTGCAAATAGTCACGTAATTAGGCTACTCCAAAGTATGCTAGCACGAATGGAGCGCTGGGGATAGGGTCGGTGTTAGAGGGTTAACGAATGGATGGATGAACGGACAGAGGGACGGATGATGTGGTGAAACATGGTCAACCAATAATTAGAAAAATATGTAGGCAAGAAATAATAATAAAAAAAAATCATAATCCTCGTTGTGACCAATGTGTTAGGCGTGGCCTAACATGCAGCGATAAACACCATGTCGGGAAACGAGGCGGTGTGTGTCGGCACGACTTCCTCATTACGAGCCTGCTGGGAGACTAAAGCGTCACTTAGAGAGATAATGTGACAGGCCAGAACAAAGAACCAGGTAAACAGCGGCAAAGCCTGAAATACACCCATGCTTTTCTCCAGGGAGTGTGTGTTTGTGTGTGTGTCGGGGGGGTGGTGTCCTGCAGAGAAAGAAACGTGTGTAGGAGAGTGTGTTTTCATATTTGAGCAGCAGATACAATCACGTCTGACCATCAACAATCCATCTTGCAGATTTCGCCCACAGTCGAGCGCCCGCTGTAAATCACCATGAGGAATGACGCCGTCGCTCTGTGTATTTATCACTCATAACGTGTGTGTGTGTGTGTGTGTGTGTGTGTCGCAGCACATGATCGATGTGCAGCTTGCTCACATACTTCAGTTTGTAAAAGTTGAATCGCTCGCTGACGTGAAGAGCTCTCACCATTTGGACTGTATGAGTGTGTGAGGAGACGTCTCCATCTGTGTGTGTAAGTGTGTGCCTTATTTTTCATCTCGTATTGTACGTATAGGACAGTAAAAACTGATTACTGATTAGTTGTGGCTGTGGCTGTGTTGTCCAATAACCTAATATATACAAAACAATCAGAAAATGTCCACATTTCAGAAGATAAATACTGTTTTATTTTTTACGTTTATGTTGCAGTTAAGGCCACATCTACACAGAGGAGGACAACACTGTTTCTCCTGCGTGTGTCCAGCCTATCCAGTGACGTCATAGCTCCACCCCTCCTTAGCTAACACGCTAACAACAACAACAACAACAACAATGGTGTCTCACCGTGTTGAGTGTGACGTGTCTGTTCATCTGCTTCTGGTTCTGCTCGTCTCCTTTTCCTCAGTTTGTTCCCAACACATGCTCCATGACTTCTTCTCTGTGATGGTGTGCTTCTGTGTTCAGTGTTACACCGCCACCTACAGGCCAGGAGGATGTACTACAGAGTATACACTTTGTGTGGACGCTTGCATTCCTGGCGATGATGCTGTGTGTACGGAGAATGTTTTTAACTATTCCAATTCTGTGGAGAGGGCCTCAGTCTCAACCTAGACAGTGCTGCGTGAGTGGGCTTATCGCATCCTTCCATGCTAAAGTGCTCTTATATTGGATGTACAGTTAATATTTCCCTAAAATACCACTCAATGCTTAAGATATTCACGACATTCCATGAAGTAAATCATATGGCCCCATGTTGGTTCACTACAATACATAAATGTAAAATACATATACAAGATTTCTTTAGGAAATATCTGGTGAAAAGTTATTAGCCTCTGCGTGCTTAGAAAAAAGTCTCACACGTGATCATGTAGAAACAAAATCATCCATCCACACACACACACACACACACACACACACACCATCATGCCAGGGGTTAACTTCTCTTTGCCTTTGTTAACGAGCTCAGGAGTGGTTCTGCTGCTAATTACAGACGAGGCTCTAATAACTACGTGAACATACAAAGTGAAGGAAACACGAGTGGGAGATAATTCAGAGTCACGTGTCACCGTGGAAACAGTCGCCGTCGAATTAACCGGAGTGATGGAGGCGATGATAATCAATTAAGCTAATTGGGAGAATGGTTGTGGTGTGAGCCCGTTTGATGCGGCAGCAGTTAGTCTGGATGTTTGCGCGTGCAGCAGAGGAAATGTCTCCTCGCGACCAGGACGTGTAATTGTTCAAGTCTCTAATGTTCAAATTACGTCTTGACTGCCTCACTGTTGAGTTCACAAAACATACGGAGAGAGAGAGAGAGAGAGAGCAAGAAGGAGAAAACCCAGCAAGAAAATACTCCATGAAGAAAACACCGCAGATTAATTCAAGCAGGTTTTCTTTGACTGTGACACCTTTGTCACTGACGGCATCCGTTGAAAGCTGCCGCTTGATTAATGGCTTCGTGTTTATCTGCAGCCTGCAAATAGCCGAGTCGTCCGAGCCGAGTCGCTCGACAAACTGCCGGCGAGTACAAACCATTTGTGAAGATGCTGACACTCGTTCCAACCGTCTGTGAATAATAATTTCATCTTTCTTTTGCGTATGATGAAGTTCTCCTGCCGAGATGTTCAGGAGCGTTCCCCACGTGTTCAAAGGAGACCAATAAAATAACATTGGCCTATGACTTTCCACAGTGTGTTAAGCCCCGCCCACTGCAGGTTTGCTCTGCAGCGGATGAATGTGTCGTGACACACCGTTGTCTGTTTTAATGTAAAATTTCCCATCACCATAACAACGCTCTTACATCGCTTTTAACACGTTATTAATTCATCACTTCAGTTATCACCTAATCTCCATCATTTTCATCATCACCTTCATGTGAATGATGTATAAGCCCCCACACACACACTTTTGGTTCCACATGTGATTGGGATACATCTTTGTTTTTGGTTCAACGTTGTGTTGATTAATCCTCATCATCTTTTACATCATTTTACGATCTTCATCATGATGACAGTAATAGGACTGACGACCCCCCGCCCACATCTGGTTTGCTCCTCAACGTAACAACTTTATGTTAATTCATCACCTCAGGTATCATCTTCATCCTTATCTCCATCATTTCCCTCATCACCTTCCCAAGTCTCAGCCCCGATCACCAACACCCCCGTTTGTGAACCTGCTGAGAGCAGATGAGTTTAAACCGCGTGGACTCGTTCAGTCCGTCAGCAGGCCGATGGAGGGACTTAGGGAAAATCAAAAGCCGTCTATCGGAGCACATAACTGCACACTGGTGAGTTCACTGCAGCCAGTCAGGCGGAACATGTTTGAAGAGAGACTTCTGCTGCTTTGCTCTTAAGCTGCTGCGGCCTATCAGGGAATCTCTCTGTCACTGAGGCGCCGCAGACAAGAGCTTCTGTCCGCAGCTTCCTGCTTTTCCGCTAATTGGCATAAACATGTAGAAGAGAGACTATTATCTGAGGTGGGCCGGCAGGAAGGCGTTGGAATGCCACGGTTCAGGAAAACGCAGATCAATGCATCAAAAGAAAAAGTAAAACTCAGCACATGCTCACAGGACATAAAGGTCGTGTCCACACGGAGAGAGAAATTGAAAACGCTGTAGTACATATGCTAGGCCTGTGAGTGGCGCTGTAACGCTGCTATGGCATTACACCACAAACAGAGAAGAAAACTCTACCCTGGTGTGCATGTACCAGCTGGCGAATTTGTCCCAGGGATACTGTTTCTGGCAGAAGGCCTTTTCTAACAGCTTTATTGTTCACAAGTCAAATGGACATTATTCACAGAGTGCAGAAATAGAACAATTATCCATGTCGAGAACAAAATGCATAAATAAGTCAGTAGACAGGCTGAAATGCATTTAGTCCGAGAACAGTAACATATTTTGTACATAAATGTAGAGAATAGTGTTACAGTATTACAGTAGTAGTATATCCAGACCCTGACTGTTACTATGAATGTACTCAACCACGCCCTGTTCCCTAACCCCCACCGTTTGGATGCTGCAGGAGATGTTCAGTCCACATTCAGGCTGGTAACTGAGGCCCCGCGTTGAATACGACCACAGAGGAGCTGGACACTTCGTCTTGATCCGAAGGACTATTTCCTAAAATCTCAGTGTTCAAATTCCCAGCGGATCCACTTTTATCCACTTTCTTGTTCTTTTGAGTTCCTTTATTCCGCGTCCATGAGGGCCCATTCTGTTAACAGCCTCTGCATGACCAGCTCCCTTAATTACCGCCACTTCATGTCTCCCTCCCTGTCCTCACAGACAAATAAAAAAAAAAAAAAAGAGCCGCTCTCCTCACCGTTCTCCTCTTCCCTCCCAAACGGCATTGCCCTCGTTGCAGCTCTCACATGATTTCATTCGCCGTTCCATTTTTTTCTGACACATGGAAATGAATGTCTGTCATGTTTCACTCAGAGGATGAGCAAGGGTTTTGTCTTGCATCGGTTTGCTCCACACACTCTGGATATCTTCAGTCTTGAGTGGCAGCTCCGTATTTAACTCTCGTGTGTGTGTGTGTGTGTGTGTGTGTGTGTTTTCTTCTGTCGCCTTTCATGCCTGATCAAACATGATTGCACACACACACACACACACACACACACACACACACGCACACACACGCGCGCTCTGAGCCTGTAAAAGAGCTTTTGCCATCTATCAGCTTTTAATCCTGTTAATTGTGCTTCGTATGTCATTTCCTCTGAGTCTGTCCTCGTGAGAAAGGATGGTGCTAATAAATTTAAGTGACAGATGCTGTCGAGTTACCGTATTAATTATGTTGGAACCAAGAAGGAAATCAGGCGGTACGAACAAAGGTCCATGATGACAGGAAGGACGCGGGGGCTCGCGATGGTCCTCTGACACCCGAAGCTCCAACATGCGCAGTAGCTCATGAAGCAGATGAACCGAAGCACTGTGCCGAGGTGTGGTTTGGTCACGTGACATGCGGCGTTCGCAGCAGATGAGCGCTCCCGTCACCTGAATCTCGTGATACGTTTGGTTTGTTGTGTGAAGCTCGGCTCAAAGGGATAGCTGAGCCTTCGAGCGCAGACCGAGTCTAGAGAGGTTTTGGCTGAAGATTCTGTAACACTGCTGGGCCATGACACTCTGAGCTAACGTTACTCAAACAGCCAGAACAACACTGACAGACGGCAGAAGAAAACCAATGACTATGATTCCCAGTAACGTTACATGTCATTTAGCTCATCTGTTAAACATTTGAAATGACAGTGACTCCAACGTTTAGGCAACTGAACACGTGCCTCTGAATATTTTTAAGCGATGAGCTGTTAAGGCTTGTTCTAGGATAAAATACGATTCTACGGCCTACTACAACCAGACCCGACAGAGAAGAAACATCGTCGTCAAAGCGAGTTCATTCTATTTCATTTTGTCACCTAGTGTGGACGAGCATGAATGCGAAAGGCGAATCAAATCCCAAACAACCCAAGATCAGATAACACGTCTTCATTGCACTTCATTTTATTGACCACTAGATGTCCTACTCGAGCACAGTGTCATTGAAGCGTTGAGTACTGAACCATTGCTTACTCGGCCATCACTCGTGGGACTAGTCATCAGAAATATGTAATATGTAAATATGGGAAATATGTAAACGTCAAACGTGTCGATCAAATACCGAGCAGGTGATGCACATAACCCGGGTGCTGACAGATGTCCCACTCGGTTTCTGCCCTTCACACTGATCAGGAGGATTCAATTCTCACCACGTGCCCATCTTCTCTCACACATTTACTCATTCCGTTGAAACTTCGGCGTCCGGCGTGAAACCGTTCAAACGTCGTTTCGAGATCATTTTGACCTCAAACAAGTTTTTCTAGGGGGGAGGCGGAGATTGTAGAGCTCAGGGACGTGGCTTTGAAGAGCGAATCAAACAGGCTCACTTAAGACTTGAAACCTTCTCAGGTCAAGAAAGGAAACTTAAACACCGCCATTTACATATATTTCTAGTGGAGAACGGACAGAACTTTTTAAATTACCAGTGTGTTTCTTTCCTGGACTGGTCTCTTTAGTGTTAAACGGAATCCAATCTCTGTTAGGACGACAGCAAATTAGGCATAATTAATTTCTTTTTTCTTCTCACAGCGCTGGGATTAGTCGAAGCACCCGTCACCGTGCACTGACGCTCTTCAACCTCCCAAAGAATTCTTACAGTCTGAAGACTTTGTGTGTGTGTGTGTGTGGGGGGGGGGGGCGGTTAAGTTATTCAGCCCCAGCAATGACAAGGTGTTCCTAAGTCAGAAAACATCACGCACGCGTGCAGAGTTCATTATATCAATGGCGTGTTTGTGTGTCGTGTCATCATCACAGCAGCATTTTCACCTCAGCTCGCTGATGCTGTGTCGGTACGAAAGGAACATCAGCTTCCTGTTATTCACACAGAATGAACATGAATTATTACGAAGACCACTCTTTTTTTTTCACACCCTCCAGCACACTCGGCTGTGATTCACAGTGTTGGTATCACACAGGTGGAACATACAGCTGCATTTATTTTTAATGATAAAGTACAGATTCTCTGAATTATTCATCTTCAACTTGAAACATGTTCTAGTTTCTTCGCTCCTCCAGTGATAGCAAACTGAAAATCATTTTGCCTTTTGATTGGTCGTCTACATTTTAAAACCAATGGTAACAATACATTCACGTAGCATTTCGAGTACCGTAATTACGCGACTATTTGTGCTCTCAGAAAACAGTTCCTGGACCACAGTCACTTTCTCCTTAGGTAAAAGAGTAATTACCGGCGTTGCTTATGGTGCATTTCAGTTGCATCGGTTGATCACGTTCGTAACTCGTGGTGCATCAGGACCGCTCACTCTGCTGCAACTTTTGGTCAAACCGCCCTTTTGTGGCCTGAATCTTTGGTCCGGACCGGACTTAAAAACACTAAACCAACAGCCACATAGTCTATTCTAAGAGGAGTTGTGATCCTGATGTCTGATGTCGTGTTGCGCCGATGAGATGCAGTTTGTAGCAGCTTTATTGTCCCAGATTGGGTTCCTATGCGACGGTTAACAAGGCGCGGAGATTTATTAGCGAGTGGGCTCCAGAAAGAGCTGTTATTGGATGCTGGGGAGCCGCAAACGCAACCAGACATAGGCGAGTAATTTATATTCCCACGGCTGAAGACATAAAATGATATTATGATCTGACAGTCAGAGGCGTCATGGGTAAAATTTAAAATAGCCGTCTCTAAAGCGGCGAGCGGTGAGGTATAGTATCAGTTCCATCATCACGAGTGAGTTCTCGTCTCAGGGAGTCATTTCAGTGATCCCACAAGAGTTTTCTGTCACCGGCGCGTCCTCAGAGCGAGTGCGCCGACGCCACACTGGCAAACAACGCAGCTGCTGATGTCACCTCCAGATTCATAAGGATTTATTCCATCACTCTTGTGAGCAAAATGTATAAAAGCACTCCCAGTACGCTCATCTTTTCCCGTCCTGATTACATGAAAATCAATTGATAATTCAAGTGAAAAGTCCCTTCCAGCGTGTAGCTGCACGTTGGTAGAGGTTGTGCTGGAACCTTTGGTCTGGACTGGACTGGAAAAGGAACTGTAATAAAACGAGCGTGATGAGAATGTGGAATCACTTTCAATCACATCACATGGTCTACACAGGAAGTATATGACTTAGAATGTGAACACTGTGGTGTGTTTTATGCATCTTTGCTTTCGTTGGTGTTCAGTTTGTTAATGGATTCATTCAAATCTTAACAATCCTAAAATTCCAATAATCTTCTAATTTCCGTGTCTTAAATTGTATCTTTTCAGTGTGGGCAAGACATTACATTTTTTGTTTAAATAATTTTCCTTTCTCTTGTTTTTCATGATTTTGACTGATTTGAATTTGTTCTAACACTGTTTTCAATGTGTTTTATTTTGTGCCACTTTTCTTTCTAATTCTTTCTAATTTCTGATATAAAAATGTCCTTCTTGCCACAATGTGTTATATAAATAAACCTGCCTCATTGTGTGACTCTACATTCATTAGGAGCTCTTAACAACAGAGTGCAGGTGTGTAGTAATTCATGTGTAATTAGTAATAATACTCATTATATATTACCTTTATTATAGAAATGTGATGGTAAACAGTTTTCATGCTACCAGCGCATCACATGAACATGTTAAATGAATCTCCTCTGGGCGCAGAAAGCAACAGGTTGTTGACGTACTGATTGTAAATGTGCTCTGGTGCTAGTGCGTCTGATGGTTTATGTGGTGACAGAGTGATTCTTGGGCTCCTCTGTCACTGTCATTGTTACCAGCAGCCGTTATTGTGCCCTGCAAGCGAATGCACCATTGTGGAATCTTTGCTGACACTAATTCAGTCGCCTTCGTTGTCTGCAGCAGCTATCAGGTTTTATTTGTCTGTTCTAATTGATGGACTCAACCAGGGTGAGGGAGGAAAAAAATGACAGAAAAATGACAGGTAGAGAAAGGGCAGAAATCTCAGGAGGACATGACAGATGACAGAACGAGGGATGTGTCTCCGTAGGACAGAGACACCAGCAGTAGACGTTGCATGTACAGACAATGAAAACACAAGTGGTAATAATAAGTATATGACCTGTAGAGGAGAGAGAGAGAGACAGAGCATCAGAATCAGACATTTGTTTGTCACGGCAGATCAGAGCAAAAATAGAAATATAAAGGTAGTATTATAAGGGCAGTTACAATAACAATTAGCTAAAAAGCTCAATAAAATAAAATTGTGTGCATTGTGGTTCATCATGACCATGGAATATTTTCTCAAGTACAGATGAGTATGAGTACTCACAGGTCTGGTTGAGTGGAGGGGTTGTGACAGGAGTTTCATATCATGCCGCGTTATAAACACATGTCCATGGCAGAAACGGCATTCGACTCGTTGGAGGATCCATAAGTCACAAGTGACACATGTACCACACAGGTGCAGGTAGGCGCATATAGAACACTGGAAACTTGAGAATCACACCTGTCAGTCATTCACAGACAAGACTGCAACAGGAGGGAGCGAGTTCAAACACCGGCGCTGCAGCATCCCGCCCGGCCGCCTCCACGACCTGCCTCTCATCCAGGGTGCAGCACAGTCACTCACTTTAATTAGCCCGCCCTGGCATGGCACCGCCGTGTCACCGGGCCAGTTGTTAGCGACAGCAGCCACATCGGGCTGAGAGGGAGTGAGTCACGGCTGGTAAAGTGAACATAATTAACCTCAAGGGAGCAGGATGGGAGGCAAGAGGTTCACCCCTGATCTCAGACCTGGAAGGGTGAGGAAGACTGTGAAGATAAGCCTCTGTGTGTGTGTGTGTGTGTGTGTGTGTGTGTGTGTGTGTGTGTGTGTGTGTGTGTGAGAGGCAGAGTTTCCTGTGATAGACTGTCGAACGTCTGTTCGATCTCCTTGACAGGATATAAACGATATACATGGTCATAACCACAGTGTGAGCACTGAAATATGTCCACTGACAGTCATGGCTGTGTTGGTGGAAACTAAGGCCCGTGACAGAAAATCAGTTCTTCCTCTCCAAAATTTGTCACTAATCACCAATCACAAACAAAGCTCTTTCTTTATCAAGTTTTTTTGGAACTGTTTTCCTTTTTGGGGGGCCTTGTTTCACCAAAAAAAACAAAACAAAAATTACAGACAAACATTTACACAGTAGTCACGGCTGAACCGATGACTTCAAGCTGACGCACGTCCAAAACATGCATGTAAAAAAGCATAGTATGTTTAGTAAGATTCAAGAACATAATAAATGATTGAAAATAAAGTTAAAAATGTTACGGAAACGCGTAAAAGCTCATCATTTTTTATTTTGGCTAATGCTAAACAGGTTAACATGCCCTAGTTTTCGGGTGGGATGTTGCGCTTTGTTAGTTCAGAGTACAACAGAGGTTCTACAAATGATTCTTGGGATTCATTTGTGCCATCTGTGGGGAAAGTGTGTTGTTGTGGTCATACAAATAGCATTTGATGACATTTGAAATTCCATAAAGTGACGACCTGCCTGTAACTCATTTTAATGTCATTTGTCCGTGTGCGTGACAGCTTCTCCCAGGAACCCTCGTCAGAAGATCTCATAGAGATGGAGATGGAGATGAGAGATGAGAGAGATGGATGGATAGATAGATAGATAGATAGACAGATAGACAGATAGATAGATAGATAGATAGATAGATAGATAGATAGATAGATAGATAGATAGATAGATAGATAGATAGATAGATAGATAGATAGATAGATAGACGGACAGACAGACAGACAGACAGACAGACAGACAGACAGACAGACAGACAGACAGACAGACAGACAGACAGACAGACAGATAGATAGATAGATAGATAGATGGATAGATGGATAGATGGATAGATAGATGGATAGACAGATTCCTCCAGAGAAATTCACATTTCCAGCAGCACGATAGATCAAACAGATTACGACAGGAACCAGAAAGCGAAAAACACTAATCATTAGACATGAGGCAGATTCACTGAAA
>CAAKHB010003701.1:0-36819 GCA_901007665.1 Aeoliscus strigatus
GCGACCATTTGGGGTTATCCCAGTGCTCGCTCTTCACAAAGAACTTGTTGGCGTGTTGGCTGGCATCAAGGACGCGGTCAGACGGCTGGCCCACGACGTTCACGATGTGTGTCAGCTGGAGAGAGAAAAGAACCATATTTCAACTGTCTTTGTAACGGAAGCTTTATTGTGACGTACGGTACAATGAGATTCCGTTTTCCCGGCACATCAAACTGCGTCAAATCTTGTTCTACTCTGGTACTTACCATTTCAAACTCATTGCATCCTTCAAACAGATACCGGCCTCGGAACAACTCGGTCAGAATGCAGCCAAAGCTCCAAAGATCCACCGCCTCACTGACAGAGTGGCCCACGATGATTTCAGGCGCCCTGTTTCATCAGTCACAAGGGCTATTATTCAGGCATGTACGCTGCGTTTCAGCAGAAATGATTGAGATCTGTCAAGAGATGAACATCGGCTGAACTTACCGTAGCATGAGCATCTGCATTTCCACCCCCTGGTAGCGTTCTGCCTCACTTGTTTTGAAGGCCATGCCAAAATCGATAATCTTCACTTTATATGGTGTTTTGTTCTTTACCAACATAATGTTGTCCAACTTCAGGTCATTATGAACAACTCCAATGGTGTGCAAGGCATCAAGAGCTGTCAGTACCTGTAGGAAAGAGGAAGAAAGGTAGAAAAATCAGCCAGGATGATCATCGAAACGAAGATCATCGATCATAGAAATATGCTTGCTCATCCCTGTTGTGGTCTTTACCTGATGTGCCACCGGACGTATTTCTTCTAGAGTCAGCGATCGGCGAGAAAATAGCAGATCATCCAGGCTCTCGTCCAACAGCTCAAACACTAGGCAGGCGTATCGTTCCCATTTGAAGTGCTCGATGAAGCGCACAATGTTGGTCTCATCTGGATCGAGCTCCCTCAAAGCTTCTGTCATTTTGATCTGGAGAGAAGACGGCAGACGGCAGAAAATAGGAAATATGAAATATGAAAACTCGGATAACACACCTCTTTCCTCTGGTCTCTTTTTTTTCGGATGAATTTAATGGCCACGTTTTCATTTGTCCTCTGGTTGACACATCTGGAAACTGTGCCAAAGCCTCCTTCACCTATGGTGTGTAAGACATGGTATCTGTTTTCCTTGTTCTTCAGAACTTCTTTTGACCGCATGTCTTCTAAACTTGCAAACTAGTCTTGAAGCATTTCTAGAATTTAACTGAAGAGCAGCTGATGAGTTAACCTTGTTAAAGGGTGGAAGGCATACGTCATCAAGGTATTTTTTTTTTCCTTCTCGTCATCAAAGGACAATGAACTACTGGCCACACTCGAGGGACGACACGTTGGCATACATGGATTCCCTTTGTCTAGGAATTAGTCTCATATTTATGCATTTACCTTTGCTAAAGGTGCATTCGGGTGTCACAATCCTGACCATCAAACCACGGATTATTCGTGGCCAGATTACAATTCACTACAAATGCCACAGGCATGAAATACATAATAAATACAAAATACATCTCTGAAAAATGACATTTTCTTCATTTACTTGGTGTATACTGACTTGCAGTGACGCTATGGGGTGCCTGACTGGTCCCTGAGGACCGCTGTCAACGGTCGGCAAGCTAGCTGTAGCGGGCTTCCCTCATCTTTGATTGGTTGATGTATTTATTTCTACTTTAACAAATTGACCATTTTTTAACAGAGAATAGAAGAAAAACCAAAGTACATACAATAAACCAAACAAACGAAGATGAGCAAAGCCAACAGTGTAGGCTACAGCTAGCTTGCCGACTGTTAGCAGTGGTCCTCTGGGACAAGTCAGGCACCTTTTAGCGTCATTGCCAGTATAAAGACCAAGTAAATGAACAAGATGACATCGTTCAGAAATGTATTCTGTGTGTATGATATCTATTTTGTGCGCGTGACATTTGTAGCTCATTGTAATCTGGTAAAGGGCCTTTACCAGATTACAGTGGTATGCCAATAATCAATGGTTCAATGGTCAGTCACACTGAGACGCGTCTTATATTATATTATGAGAACTGACGATTTCAAAGCGATGCCAGGGTCACAATCATTGCTAGGCTGTGTCGTCACTGGATTGTGGCCAGTCGGTCATTGTCCTTTGTTGAAGAGAAACAAAAATGGCCTTTGATGACGTATACCTTCCACCTTTTAACAGGGTCAACTTATCAGCTGCTCTGCAGTTTAATTCCACAATTGCTTCAAAAGTAGTGTGCTGCTTTAGAAGACCATTTTCATCATGTGGTCAAGAGAAATTAGTAAAATTCTGCGGAACAAGGAAAACATCTATGGTTTCTCGTACACCATAGTGAGAGGAAGTGTTGGCACCGTGTCCAAATATGTGAATCTGAGGACAATGGAAAACGTGGCGATTAAAATCATCAGAAAAAAGAGTGACCAGAGGAAAGAGGTGTGTTATCCAACAGTTTTTCATAATGGTGTGTTTACCCGTAGTTTGTTGAACATGGACTGTGTTCCAGGCTCAGTCCTGTCGGACATGATTGAATGGAACAAATATTAAAACACAAAGCAAAGTTTTGATTCAACTCCTCTGTTACGTGATGCCGTCTGCCGTCTTCTCTCCAGATCAAAATGACAGAAGCTTTGAGGGAGCTCGATCCAGATGAGACCAACATTGTGCGCTTCATTGAGCACTTCAAATGGGAAAAATGCGCCTGCCTAGTGTTTGAGCTGTTGGACCAGAGCTTGTATGATCTGCTATTATCTCGTGGATTGTGCCCACTGACTCTAGAAGAAATACGTCCGGTGGCACATCAGGTAAAGACCACAACAGGGATGAGCAAGCATATTTCTATGATTGATGTTCTTCGTTTCGATGATCATCCTGGCTGATTTTTCTACCTTTCTTCCTCTTTCCTACAGGTACTGACAGCTCTTGATGCCTTGCACACCATTGGAGTTGTTCATAATGACCTGAAGTTGGACAACATTATGTTGGTAAAGAACAAAACACCATATAAAGTGAAGATTATCGATTTTGGCATGGCCTTCAAAACAAGTGAGGCAGAACGCTACCAGGGGGTGGAAATGCAGATGCTCAGGCTACGGTAAGTTCAGTCTCCAATGTCTATCTTTGAACAGATCTTGATCATTTCAGCTGAAAAGCAGCGTACACACACCGATGCCTTAATATATAGCCCTTATAGCCCTTGTGACTGATGAAACAGGGCGCCTGAAATCATACTGGGCCACCCTGTCAGTGAGGCTGTGGACCTTTGGAGCTTTGGCTGTATTTTGGTGCAGTTGTTGTTCCGGGGTCCATACCCATTTCAAGGAAACAATGAGTTTGATATGGTAAGTAACAAAGTAGAATGAGAGCACATACAGTGTGAGAGAGATCAGAGAGTTGATACAGTAAACTGTCAGTCAGTTCATATGACTCTGTCTTCTGTCTCTCCAGCTGAAACACATCGTACACGTCGTGGGCCAGCCGTCTGACCGCGTACTTGATGCTAGCCAACACGCCAACAAATTCTTTGTGAAGAGTGGCCATTGGGATAACCCAAAATGGTCGCTGAAGGTATTCAAACCTTTAACTGCTTGACTTGTTTTATAACTCGGTTAGTAGTTTCCTTTTTATAAATGTCTCTGTTGTATTCATGATTAAAACATTTAGAAGGAAGTGATTGTTCTATTTCACCATTGCCATAGAGGACAAATGAGTATGAGGAGAAAGAATCAAGGATGGAACGTCGGCCAAGGATCATAAATCGCCTTCATGACTTGTTAGACGTAAGGGTTCCATCTAATGAGTCGGTTTAAATGAAAACCAATTTGTTTTACTGCTGACCAACACAAGGCAGATTAATTGTCTTCTTGGCTTCAAACAGTTCCGCGAAGTAGGAGAGAACATGGATGATGCAAGAGCGTTTGTGAACCTGCTTAAATGTCTTCTCCAAACTGACCCTGAACAGAGGATCACTGCTGGGCGGGCTCTCAGTCACTCGTTTGTGACCATGAAGCACCTGATGAAAGAAAGCCCCACTTAGTAAGTGATTTTGGTTTCGTGCGGTTGAGATGGATCAGCCATGGGTAGTATATTTAGTGACATAATGACTTGCTGACTTAGCATTGTCATGTTTTTACAGTTCGGGGGACAGCTTAAATCAAAGGTTGGCTGGTGAAAAGGAAACCATGACACAGCTATATCCTTCCCCATTGTCTACCCCAGTCACTTCTGGTCAGTCCAATGAGACCGGAAGCTCATTTGAGTCAACATTCAGTGCCAGTTCGTGTGCAACCGATGAAGGTCCAAGTGCCAAATCATCAGACAGTTGTCCTACATTCATAGTGGACAAAACATCTGCTGCTAGCACGACTGAGTCCATCAGTAGGCCCTTGTCTTTAGAGTCCTCTGCTGGTGCACCCGAGGCCCCATCCTCTTATGTTATACCTAAGGATACTCCATCCTCTTATATTATACCTAAGGATACTCCATCCTCTTATATTATACCTAAGGATACTCCATCCTCTTATGTTATACCTAAGGATACTCCATCCTCTTATATTATACCTAAGGATACTCCATCCTCTTATATTATACCTAAGGATACTCCTTCCTCTTCTGGTTCACCTAAGGATACTCCATCCTCTTATGTTACACCTAAGGATACTCCGTCCTCTTCTGGTACACCTAAGGATACTCCTTCCTCTTCTGGTGCACCTAAGGATACTCCATCCTCTTCTGGTACACCTAAGGATACTCCTTCCTCTTCTGGTTCACCTAAGGATACTCCTTCCTCTTCTGGTTCACCTAAGGATACTCCATCCTCTTCTGTTACACCTAAGGATACTCCATCCTCTTCTGTTACACCTAAGGATACTCCTTCCTCTTCCGGTACACCTAAGGATACTCCTTCCTCTTCTGGTTCACCTAAGGATACACCCTCCTCTGCTGTTAAATCTGACGATATGCCGTCCTGTGCTGGTGCACCCGAGGCTACTCCGTCCTCTGCTGGTGCACCGGAAGCTACTCCATCCTCTCCTGGTACACCCAAGGCTACTCCATCTTCTTCCGATACACCTAAGGATCCACCAACCTCTGTTGGTTCATCGAAGGATACACCGTCCACTGGTGGTTCACCTGAGAAGAAACCAAGTGCTGCTGGTGCAATTGAAAAGACGCCATCTGTTGCTGATGCACCTGTGGTGACACTATCCACAGCTGGTGCACCTGCAGAATGGTCACCTGTCAAGCCAAAGAAGACGTGTCTGCAAAGAATTTGCATATTCCTGGCGAAGGACAAGAATTATTTAAAGCGTAGTAACAAAGTGTATGCAGAGTGTATGCAAGTGGGTCCGTAATATTTTGTCCATGACGGTGGTGTTGCACCATCGTTTGAATCTAATGGCCAGACAGAGGATTTTTCTATTTCCACATGTTTTCTCCGGGTACTCCGGTTTCTCTCACAGTCCAACATACCTCTTACCAGTGCAGCAGTGACACACTGGCTGGAATCAGTTCTTCCTTTCTCTCATCAGTTCTTCAATTCCTCAAAATGACACAACACGTCACAACAATCCGCGTAGAACGAGAGTCCTGTTTTCCTGTTTGATGCTCTGTCTGCACACGTCTGCATGTGATGTTTTACTTTTAAAATTGTCTGCATTCAGTGCTTGTTTTGAAAAATGCCTGGATGGTGACCTATTGTATGTGCGGTAACTTCTGGTCAGAGCAGTCTGCCCGGTGGAAATTTATGTGGCTGGGTGTCGCAATAGACCTGGCCTGAATCTTTTGAAGAGCGGCCAAGAAGTTTGCGGCAAAGACATGTCTGAAATACACCGTGGTGCTGTTGGTGGAAACACAGCGACACACTCTCGGATGGCTGTGACCAGCAGCAGAGCCGCGGAGCAGCCGTTATATACATACAAACTGGATACGATGGTCTAGTTAACTTCTTCGGTCATGTTTAATCAACATCACAGGGCATTAAAAGATGTATATCCAACATGAGACTTCACAGTCTAAAGCCTGATTTACTTCCTTTCTTTGCTGTTCCTGTCCCTGTACATGTGGATAATACATCTAAATTTCAAAATTATTCAATTCCGTTTTTTTTCTATAGCCCAAAATCACAATTTCCATTGTCTCGATGGACTTCAGTTCATACCGTACCATACCCTCTATCCTTGGACACTCAGTCAGGGTAGCTACCATCACCATTTTTATTGATTTTACTGTTTTACATGCAATTGTATCACCCTTTTCATGAACCGTATGAAGCGTATTTTATATATAATATTCTTACTGTTTTAATGCTAATTGTCATTTAACCCTTGACAGCCTTATTCATTTAATTATGTTTAGTTTGAGGATCCTTTTAACTACACATTTAGACTGTTTTTTTTTTATTCTGATCACATATTTTATTCTTTTATTCTTTTTTTTAATCTATCTCCTTTCACCTGACAGTGTTTCCTCAACACCCTGTTCTTAACTGTTTTTACTTCTTGTATTATGGGTTGTGGAGCTTTTGTTTGCTTGTTTGCACATTGGGTTACATTTAATTTGTACAAGTGTTATAAAAACAAAGACTGAGAATCTGGAGTACCTGGAGAAAATCCATGAGGACAATAGAGAACAAACTGTAGACAATCTGGCCAGCAGATTCCAACAGAAGTGCTAAGTACAACACCACTGTGGACAAAATATGAGAAAGTTTGTACTTCAGCAAAATGTTCTGGATTGTTTCCTAGACATTGTTATTGCGCTTAAAACAACTCTTGACCTTCCTGAAGAAGCTGTGAATTCTATTCAGACAGGTCTTCGGTTGTTTGACAGGTGAACCTTCTGCAGGTGGACCAGATGTGGATTGTGTCTCCACAGGTCCATCAGCAAAAGATGGTGTCTTCTCAGTTGCACCGACAGCACATGGTTTCTTCTTGGGTGTACCAGAAGATGTATCCTCAGGTTTACCAGCAGAGGATGGCGTGACCTCAGATGCACCGGCAGCACATGGTTTCTCCTCAGGTGTACCAGCAGAAGATTGTGTATCAGGTTTACCAGCAGAGGGCGGAGAAAGCTCGGATGCACTGGCAGCACATGTTTTCACAGGTGCACCAGCTGTAGACAGAGTCTCCTCAGGTGCACCAGGTGTGGATAGTGTCTCCTCAGGTGCACCAGCAGTAGATGACATCTTCTCAGGTGTACCAGCAGCACGTGGTCTCTTCTCAGGTGCACCATCAGCAGATGTTTCCACATGTGAACCAGCAGTGGATGCTGTCCTCTCCAACTCTTCTTCAGGAGAAGGACTTGACTGTGTCATGGTTTCCGTTTCACCAGACAACCTTTGATTGAAGTTGTCCCCCAAACTGTAAAAATATGACAACGAATAGGTCAGTCAGTCACCGAGTGACCAAATACAAACCACTAATGAGGTGACGTTTGAAGCAGAGACGTCCAAACACGAGTGTTTCAACAAGACTGTGGTTTAACATGTGACGTCCTCGGCTTGATGTGTTGTAAATATTAGCTAATGCGGCTGCTAGCGTATCGGCAGTAAGGTTAATTTGCACTGCTTGATTTGAGACAGTACTACTCTGTCGACATTTGCACACTACACTAAGTACACAGTGTGGCTTAGTGTACCACAAAGAAGTGTACTAACGGAAGGTATGTCATTAGAGGCAAAGTACATTTGCCACTTGACTACTAACCAAGGTTTATCCATCTCTACTTCAACCAAAACCAGTCACTCACTGGAGGGAGATTTGTTTCATCAGGTGCTTCATGGTCACAAACGAGTGACTAAGAGCCCGCCCAGCAGGGATCCTCTGTTCAGGGTCAGTTTGGAGAAGACATTTAAGCAGGTTCACAAACGCTCTCGCATCGTCCATGTTCTCTCCTACTTCGCGGAACTGCAAAGAAGAAGACGGTTGAACTTAAATTGAATTCTGCCGGTCTGTCAGCAGCAAAACACACTTACGTCTAACAAGTCATCAAGGCGTTTCACTTTCCATGGCAGAAGATACGTCCTCCATTCGTTCTCCTTATCGTACTCCTTTAAACTCTGATGGACAAACAGAACCATGACTTTCTTCTCAGTCACGATGTGGGTCCGTTACACCACAGACACAGATTGTAATCTGAAATTGCAAATGTGTGGCGTGTAACTGGACCCCCGGCGTTCGTCACAATGCTCCGTGACATACAACGACTCTGTCGCGTTTATGCGACAACGGTTTCCGAGCAAATCGCAAAAAAAAAATCAACAACATTTTCCCGCCATAGAAAACGAATGTCATTCCAGAGGTCCAGAGGACAAAAACTGTGTTCACAGCCCTGCAGCTCAGACACACCTTCACCTAGAAACGTCATTTGAACACTAAAACACAAGTCTCCATGTGACCTGTGAGGGGTGAGTCAACCTGTGGCCCGTGGACCCAGTATTTACTACTACTTCCCTCTCACTTTACCCACATAAACTATATATCTACTCGCTCACAGAATCATCGCCGTGCCAACAGTGCGTGGTTTCTCAAACTCTGGCCAGGGGAGTGCGACGGATCCAGCAGGAGACCCACATTAAAATAGCTCAAAGAGGGATTTTCTGGTTAAAACTGCTTACCAAGTTACAAAACATCTCAAGTAGTTCAAGGTTTCAATACCTTCAGCGACCATTTGGGGTTATCCCAGTGCTCGCTCTTCACAAAGAACTTGTTGGCGTGTTGGCTGGCATCAAGGACGCGGTCAGACGGCTGGTCCACGACGTTCACGATGTGTTTCAGCTGGAGAGACAAGACAGAGTCATATCAACTGACATTCTACGGTATCGCAACTTGACTGTGTCAAATCTCATTCTTCTCTGTCACTTACTATTTCAAAAGCATTGCGTCCTTCGAACAGGTACCAACCTAGGAGCAACTGTACCAGAATACAGCCAAAGCTCCAAAGGTCCACTGCCTCACTGACAGGGTGGCCCAGGATGATTTCAGGCGCCCTGTTTCATCAGTCACAAGGGCTTTTTATTAAGGCATCGATGTGTTGACGCTGCTTTTCATCATAAATGATCCAAATCTGTTCAAAGATAGACATTGGATACTGAACTTACCGTAGCCTGAGCACCTGCATTTCCACCCCCTGGTAGCATTCAGCTTTACTTGTTTTGAAGGCCATGCCAAAATCGATAATCTTCACTTTATATGGTGTTTTGTTCTTTACCAACATAATGTTGTCCAACTTCAGGTCATTATGAACAACTCCAATGGTGTGCAAGGCATCAAGAGCTGTCAGTACCTGTAGGAAAGAGGAAGAAAGGTAGAAAAATCAGCCAGGATGATCATCGAAAAGAAGATCATCGATCATAGAAATATGCTTGCTCATCCCTGTTGTGGTCTTTACCTGATGTGCCACCGGACGTATTTCTTCTAGAGTCAGCGATCGGCGAGAAAATAGCAGATCATCCAGGCTCTCGTCCAACAGCTCAAACACTAGGCAGGCGTATCGTTCCCATTTGAAGTGCTCGATGAAGCGCACAATGTTGGTCTCATCTGGATCGAGCTCCCTCAAAGCTTCTGTCATTTTGATCTGGAGAGAAGACGGCAGACGGCATCAAGTAAGAAAAACACGTGCAAGTTGAGTCAGAGTTTTAACACTTGTTCTATTCATTAATGTCCCCCAGACTGAGTCTGGAACACAACATGGAACATGTTCCACAAACTACGGGTAAACACACCATTATGAAAACCTGTTGGATAACACACCTCTTTCCTCTGGTCTCTCCTTTTTCTGATGATTTTAATGGCCACGTCTTCGTTTGTCCTCTGGTTGACACATCTGGAAACTGTGCCAAAGCCTCCTTCACCTATGGTGTGTAAGACATGGTAGCTGTTTTCCTTGTTCTTCAGAATTTTGCTAATTATTCTCGAGCGCATATTTCCTAAAGTGGCAAACTAGTCTCGGAGTAATTCCGGAATGAACTGAGAAGCAGCGGGTAAATGGACCCTGGTAAAGGGTGGAAAGCATACGTCATCAAAGAAGGGTTTTCTCTGGTCATCAAAGTGAACGACTGGCCCCACTCCAGTGACGACTGTGACTGTGACTGTGACTACGACTACGACTGGGACTGGGATCACGGCGTCCCTTTGAACTTGTCAGGAGTTCCTATTTAATACTCATTTACCTTTGTTTGGTGCGTGTGGGCGTAACACACGCTGACCATTAAAGCGTTGATTAGAAGCGTTGTTAATGCCCTCCAAACATCCAGCACACCGGATACCGGTACATAATACGACCCATCATACAGCACGTGTCCAGACCACGGTCACTCAACTTCTGAACGCTGGAATCTGTATTAGTTGTAGATCAGCTGATGAACTGTTGATGCTGCACAAGAGAACGTCTCTGAATGAGAACATTCTTTGTGTTACTGTGCTTTTAGAATGAGAATTTCATCTGTGGTTAATAAAGTTCTGTCTTATCCGATCCTGTTTTATCTGTTTCTTCACACACACCCAAATGGTGTACATGTCCTTTTATAGTATGTACAGCAGTATTTAACTGTTACACAAGAGGATTTTATTCTTGAGATATAGAAACTTTCAGACAATATAAGCTTATTATTTGCACTTGTCACAAAATGTGATGTAAAGCTGCTCAGGAAAACAACAGCGTCATCTGGTGGCCGAGATGACAATTGAATGTTTTCTTAGCCTTTTTTTCCAGAACTCTTTTTTTTGGGGGAGGAGGGGGTCCCAAATACAATACAAAAAAGCACTCCAATTCAAAAGTACAAGTCAAATTTTGGAGAACACATCCTGTTTAGGGGCGTGGTTTATGACGTAAGACTTCCGGTTTGCCATTTAAAACCAGCTGCGGTGTGACAAAGTCGAAAGTGTCGTGGAGAATGTGAGGACGCTCTCCAGCTGGTGAACGTCTGAAAACCGGGTGATTTGTCTCAACGCGACATCTTTTCAACGTGTTTGTGGCTGATTGAGAAATTGTCCAAACAACCGGACGTGTTTTGACGACGCGTTGACAGGAAGTGACGAATGAAGGCTGAGAGCATGTGGTATGGGACGTGGGTGGTTTGATGAAGGGATGAAAGCAACGGGGGTCGAGTCTTATTTAAAAGGCAGAAAGTAAATACATCAGAACTCTCGGCGGGATCACCGAGTGCGGGCTCATCCTCACGCATGCGCAGTTCCTTTGCATTTTGTGTCGCGTTTACTTGCTGTCGGAAATAATAAGAGTTGGTGGCTGAAAAGACAAAGACTTTATTTATCTCCCAACAGAAACACACAGTAACACAGTAATCTGACTGGTAAACTTCATTTCTTTGTATTTTCTGTTTAAGACGTTTTGAACATTTCTTATACTAAGAGGAGATAGTACATTAGTAGAATGTGAGTGGTCCCTTTTTCAGAATGTCTCAAAATTAAACCACGACTACACTGCAACAATTCCAACTCTTACTGACAATATTTGTCTTATTTCTGAATAAAATGTCTGATATCTGGTTGGAAAAAGTAACGTGTTTTTAGACAATCTTCACTTGTTTCAAGCAAACATTCACTTGAAAAATCGGCCAGGGTTTATTTCAAATGAAAATTAGCCTTTTTCAGTTGATGTCTGATTTTAAGTGTGTTCTTGTCTTAAACTATGAGTACATCATGTGTGGTGTCATCACTGACATGATATTCATTTTTTCATGTCTGTTATCAAGGTGTGTTGAGCTCCAGTGAAACCAGGAAACGTCCTGTTTGTCCCTTTCCGTTTCTCACCTGAAGGTCACCTGAGTTTGACGTCTTCATGGCTACACCGTCATGGCTGGAGTCCACGCTGCGTCGCTCTGCCTCCATGGGCCGGGAGGTGCTGGAGCGCGCCTCCAGACGGAGCGTGGACTGGACGACGCGGACGTTCATTTCAGAGGTACTGCCGACTCACCGCATGGTTTCCTTAGCGACGGGGTGTTCAGTCAGGTCGTGCGTCATCCCGTTGTCGTGTGTTTCAGAAGAAGCCCTCCACGCTCGACGAGGCCTTCGCAGCCATTGCGGATCTCATGGCGCACACGACCTGTCAGTGCAAGGTCAGTGACCTTTCACCTCTGGTGCTTTTAGCAGCAAACTCCGAAGGCTTAACGAGGGACTGTGGAATGTGCCGCAGAGGTTTTATGAGTCGGGCTGCTGCGCGGAGCTCAGCGACGCCGAGAGGAATCACATGTCCAGGTTCCACAAGCGTCCGTCTCCCAGGACGACAACATCTGCACAGCGCAAGAATCAAGTGAGCAGAACATCTGTGTTCAGAGAAAAAAGAATGTCACCCACAATATTTGTCTTATTTCTACTCACATGTCTGGTTTCTAGGCATCAAAATCTCTTTACACATAAAATACGACACTTCAGCTGAAAAAGTAACTTCTTTTTAGACAATTTTCACTTTAAGAACGTCGACCAATCTGCCAAGCAAAAAAAAATCTTGCTCCACTGGGAGATTTTTCTATTTATTTCAAGTGAAAATGAGCTTGAAAGAAGTGAAAAATATCTAAAAACAAGTTACTTCTTCAGGTGCCGTGTCTCATTTTAAGTGTAAATAGATTTTATGAGTGGAAATGAGACATTTTGACAAGATTTTTAGTTTTTGCAGTGAGGATCAGCATGTAGGGTGGCAATGCAGTCCATATATTGTATGCAGTTAGATTGAAATGTACCTCAAATTAGGAAAAAAAAACAAAAAAACTTGCCAAACGTGGACGATTTAATGACGGTGGGGGGTGAGAATGGACAGTTTGATTAGACTTTGATTAGAAATAGGACAAACGTTGAATTCTTCAGTGCAGCTTTCACTTGAATGTCATGTGTTGTCGTCAGGGTGGTAAGTCGGCAGCAGATGAAAATTACCTCATTGAGGTTTCCCCCGGAACTTACGCCGTCACTGCCGGCCTGCCCGAGTCACAGCAGCAAACCCGAATGGTCAGAATTAACGCCGGGGACAGCATCGACCTCACCTTTGACCTCTGACCCGTCACCCTGCAACAGCAAAACTGTTGACTTGTGTTGATGACTTGTGTTTTTTTATTGCCTCAAGAGTTTATTTATTAGTTGCTGCACAAAGTAGGGAAGACGATTAGTGCCAAATGTCTAACAGTGTTGGAGTTCCCAGCAAAAAGTGACAATTCTGACTCAGGTGTTAGAACTTGTACATGTCGATCGTTTGGCTTTTTATATAGTTTGATAAATTGCTCGATCATGCAGTGCACTTACTGTTTTAACCACGTCAGTACATTAAAATAAAAGACTTTGTTTTTTATCAATGTTTTCTTTGTCCGTTATATTTTTTCTTCCTTCAACCGCTGGTGTCAGAGGGGACTGGGTCCATTTGGTGTGGGAGAGCCGATCATCGCATCTCTGACACTTCCCCCCTCTGCTGTGGGAAGAGGCTGAAACAGAGAGCCGTGATTGGCTGAGAGGCTGATCTGTGGAAAGGGAAGGCTGGATGGTTCTGGGGGTGCCGGTCTCCGGGCCACGGACCCTGGAGACAAACGTCATGGTTTTCATCACATCGATGTGATTCAGACGGTACAAACGACATCACTCAGTTTGTGTCGTCAGGCCTCTTTTACTAAGTAAAAGTACTACTTTAAGTACTTGTAACTGGGCTGAGACGTCACACCAGTCGACCCTATTCGCTGCTTGTTATTGATATCGTCACATTCCTCTTTTACATTTTCAGACCTCTTTGTTTTGTATTGTACAACCCCGCGCTCCAAATTCCATTCAAAATGTTTTAGAAATGGTCCAAACATGAAATCATTCCTGTGTGGACCAAAATCAAATTCAAAGTCTAATATGAAGGATTTAAAAAAAAATAAAAAATGCCATACAATCATCGTCTTTGTTTAACCCCATATGGACCGGTGTCGGGTCCAGTCACGCACCGTTTAACACCGACGGCATCCTCTGCGCTACATTTGTGATAGCATGATTTGGAGTACCGTAATTACGTGACTGTTTGCGCAATCAGAAAACATCAAACGGTCACTGAAAGCTGAGAAAATTTCCGATGGCTAGGAGGAGGAGAAAACGTCCATCGGTTCCTGAAAGTTGCCATGTTGCTGCCATTACGGTAATCCCATTCCCTCTGTTGCCAGAAGCTGGTAAGTCATTACCGTAATGACAGCATCTTGGCTGTGAAGTGCAACTTGTCAACCGACATTTTCTCGTTCTCCTAGCTCCTTCTTCACACCGGGTGGGGGAGTCGAGAGCAACGAGACGCACACACGCACACACACACACCGTACCTTCTCCAGCACGCCGCTCTGAGAAACAGAAATCACATAGCAGCGCCCCCCCGTGGTTCCAGCCAGACACCGCAGGTAGTCTCTGGCACCGCTGTCCAGGTGACCTCCAGAGTCCAACAGGTAGAAGACACTGACTGACCTCAGGGTCGGCGAGGGCCGTCGTCGGGGCCGACAGGACGTCCCGGCCGGGGCTGCAGCTGATGGAGAGGATGGTCTCAACCTGCTGCCGACCACAGCGTCCCGCTCTGTTGATCTTGGTTTCCATGGAGACGTGTCGAGGACGGTGCTGTTCCCAGCCACTGGAGGTGCTGTTCATCAGCTCAGCAGGCGAGCCCCCCCCCCGACACACACACACACACACACACACACACACACACACACACACAGTCCAGTCAAGTGGCTTTTTTAAGTGCTGAGAAACGTCTGACACGTTTCAGGCGCTCTCATTTACAGATCTAATTGGAGCAGCTTGGCCCCTTTTCAGTAATGAGCCTCCAAAAAGCACCGAGAGCTCAAGTTCCTCTGAGACAAAAGGAACGGAAGAACGCACGCATTCACATCATCTGGGATTTTATTGACGCCACATGTGGTGCTGCTACATTCTCTTTGTAAACATCAGGAAAACACGCCGTTATAAAAGACAGCAGATAAATATGATCCATTGTGCTACGTTCACTGTCCACTACAGCAACGACACCTGGAATGTGGAGGGATTTGTCCAGCAGAACAAGAGCATCTGTGGAATCTGATGAAATGAACGAACAAATCACCAAGAATCCTGCTCCGTCAATAAATACGCTCCTCTGGAGAAACAGCTCATATTTACCACCGGCAAGGAGCGGACGTCGCAAAATAACCCTAAAAGTTCTGGATGTATTTGAATGAAATGTTGATAATGGACCCGGACCAGATGATTAAATGTTGGTGGTGTTCTGGAACCTTCTGGATCCAGGAATCTGTTGAAGGATTCTCACTCATTGTCAGATAAGGACATTTTCAGCATCTGTGTCTGGAACTCCACAATAAATGGTCAATTCTTGGCAAAACAATCCAGGATCCATTTTCTGGAGGTTCTCTAATGTATCAAAGTTGGATCTGGATCCTGACTAAACTCTGGATACAAAGATGGACAACGGATGAGATTTCAAACCCACAGATTCGTTGGGTTTTCAATAGTTCTGGAGCTGGATCCAGAAGAAAACCACCATTAGCAACTGACAAGAATTAAATACTGAATATTGACTATTGAAATAAGATGATATCAGTGGATTTCCAAATGGTGCAGGGGATGTTTTCTTGGACAATGAATCTATCGATGTCGATAAAATACGGTTGGGTAGATTCAAATCCAAATATAAAACAACTCTGGGTGGAAATCACAATACAGATGGAAAGGAACTGCTTGGTGGAGGTCTGTGCTCTCTGAGTGATTTCTAGATGGTTAGAAAGCTACAAGAAACAACGCCAGCGCTACGTCACATGACTGCTTGTGTCTAAGTTGAAGAGGTAAGGCAGTAAGTCACTACAGCAGCATCTAAAACACTTCTATTGCTCTTGAGGCGGCAGCACTGTGGCTATTACAGGTTCCTGTAAGAGAAAAGAAACAACTGTCACATTCAATAGCTTCATAATAAACTCAGTCCCACACTGAGAAGAAGAAGAAGAAGACGACTGACATTTGCACTTTAAAAACTGTAACTGTGCTGTAGTTCCTGTAATTCCAATCATTTCGTCCACGTCCACATGGAGTTGAGTCCAGTTGAATCCGCATACGTTGTTCTTTATCGCGTGGACGTTTCAAACAGGTGTTTTGGAGCTTGAATACCATCATTTTTGAAACCAGTGAACAAATCTGAAGATGCCACCGATACATGATGGTGTTTACAACCCAACACATAACCCCCTGAACCTAACTTCCTAACTAACCCTGACTCCCTTACCCTAGCCCTAACCCCTAATTCTTACTCTTATCCCCCTTACCCTTGCACTAACCCCCCAACCCTAACCCAGGGGAGTCCTGTAGGTTTTAGATGTCACCCTGATCCTATCTAACTTGAATCAGTCTGTGTTAAGTTCTGGGGGGGGCTGGTAAGGAGCAGCTGATTTGAATCAGGCGTGTCGGAGCAGGGTGACACCCTTACACTAACCCCTAATCCCTAACCCCTCACATCTTTCCTGACCAATGACATCATAGCCCGGAGTCTCCCTGAACCCGCATGGACTAACCCCGCCCCCAAAACAACAATGGCAGTGCTGCGTTCAAAGCTGCCAAGCGTGACGCATCTGTTTGTCCTTCCACACAAATGTCTCCTCTCTAGCTCCATTCCTGTTCTCCGACATGTATTCTTCTCTGTTTTTGGTGTATTTCTGTGGCACCGCTCCAGCGCCACTCCCAGGCCTGGAACCCTTTAGACTTTTTAAAGCTTTGTGTGGACGCACACATTTCTCAAGACATTATTTTTTCTAAATGATTCTGGTTCCGTCCCCACGTGGACTTGACCTTATTCTAAATGAAGTCAGACTGTAAACGCTCGGGAGATTTCAGCTAAAAACAGAATATACGCTCTTCATCGTACCTGTCGGTGACTGGCTTTTTGGTGAACTGAACTTGTTCTCTCGTGCTTCTTCCAAACACCAACACTTGATTCTCGGTGTCAACGACACTCTGTAATAGGATGAAAGCAGAGCCATCACGCACCTCTGTCACGAAATCAGCCTTCCACTGCACGTCTGCGTCGTTTAACGTCACGTTGAATCTGGTGGGACCGTAGCGACAGAGCACGCTCGTCACATTACTGCTGCAGGAAGACGCTCGGTTAAACTGGTGACGACGTCTGACGTGATTCCCTCCGTTACAACCGGACATCAGACTCTGCAACTGCTGTCTTGTGTTTGCTAAACTCCTTTTTGTATTTCTGTCATGAAAAGGGGGTGTGAGGCGTGGCAGTACTGGGACTTCACCACCAGAGGTCACTAGACCCAACACATCCATCCCTTCAATGTCCAGACCGGACCAAAGATTCACGGTTGCAGACACAGTGTCAGCGGTCTGAGCGCTCCCGTTGCTGCTCTATGCTGGTCGGTTCTAGACGTTCCGGAGGATTCTTCCTGTTCACTGCTGATAGTTCAGACCATCGCTAACGTTCTGACAAATCAGCTGCGAGCTGGTGACGGGTACCCATCTGTGGCTGTTGTTAGCTACAAACATGCTAACTTTTTAGCACAGGCCCAGAATGACACGCTGATAAACCCTTTTGAAGAGGAACCATGTCATCAAAACATTAGCTTGACATGCTATGCTGACAAATCCACAAAGAGAAACCCCGGAACACGTACGAGGAGAACACGATAAGATGAGTTCAGTGGGTTTGTTATGTCGTTCCGCTTTACGGAAACAACAGTAGTTTACATGAGGTCACAATGAGCGCTCGCAGCGAAGTTCAAACGCCACCTACAGGCCGGGAATATGAACAACAGCACGTTGAGTCATTTACAATGGATTTATTTGGATGCAGATATTGTTGATATGAAGATGGAAGTAAAAAAAAATCATTGTTTTAGCACATGTGGACATGGGCTAAGTCAAGTTATGACAGCTGGCCGGAGGAGACACGTTACCTTGAGCGACTTCAGAGTCTTGTTGCCCAGGGACATCAGCGGCTTGTTGCTTTCTGCAGAATAAGCCATTGAAATACTGTAAAACATTGACATTATAATAGCTGAATAGCTACTTTGGCTACCGATCCTCACCCACGACGGCAAAGGAAGACATTATCCTGAGCTGCCCGATGATCAGGCCGAGCTCCTTGATGTAACCGGCGACATGGAGTTTCCTCTGAAATGGGAAGCCCCCGGTCTCCATTTTGTTCTCCTCCATCAGCTCTTTCAAACTAAAAGAGCCAAAATCACTCATCATCATTTGCCAAGAGCAGAAGAGGAGATCTGCAGCTGATTGAGTGGTTGGAATAAGACGCTCTCACCCTAATCTGTCCACAGTCAGCGAGGACATCAGGTTCAGTCTGCAGCCTGTGTCAATCAGCACGTTCGTCTCCTGTCCGCAGCACTGTTCAAGCACAGAGAAGTTCACAAGGGAGGACGGAAGAAGAAACAAACCAGAACATTATCGAGGAGAAAGGCAGTGGAACAACCTTGTTGTTGGCTCCCTCTGTCACCACCTTGCAGGGGACATAGATGAAGTCCTCCTCGTCTTCCTCGTCGTAGTCATGTGAACTGAAGTGGCTGCGTGTCAGGAGGATGTTGTTGTTGTTGTTGTTTATTGGAGTGTTGAGCCTTCCCCGGGACATCTTGGCTTCCAGCAGACGTTTCTGGAGAATATGATGTGGCTGCTGCAAAGGAAATGAACGTTCGAAAATGAAACTGATACTGCACTGCAAAAAAATCCAAATCTTATTCAGAATGTCTTATTTCTAATCAAAATCTTAAATCACTAGTCATAAAATATCATTAATGTTCAAATAAAACACATCACCTGAAAGAGTAATAACTCGGTCTTAGACACTGTTCACTTGAAAAGTGTATTTAAAAAAATAAAATCTGACAGTGGAGCAAGTGTTTCTTTCTTAATACAAGTAAAAACATCAAAAATGTGCTTAAAACAAGTGAAAATGATGAAAATAAAAGTGATGATAAATAAATATTCTTAGAAATATATTCCATATTTTTCTTGTCTCCTTGACTCTGTTGGCTCTATTAATGTACTGTATTTTAATATATTTTGTAGTATTTCTTCTTAACTGCAGTCTTTATTTCCTACGCATCAGTGTAGGAGACCATTGACAATAACTTTTGGAAAGTTTTATTCTGGTTTATCATTAATGAAAAAGCCTTTAATACTACTACTACTAATCATAATAATAATATGAATATAGAATGGAGTAAGAGGAGCAACAATAATAATAATCATGTTTAAACTTTGGAAATATCATTTGATAACTTCTCTAATCCCAAATAAAATAAGAAATAAGCAGCTCTGTGTGAAAATTAACAGTCCAAATCCATAAAGTTGGATTATTTGGTGGCCCCCTCACCCCCTGTTTGGACGTCCCGAGCTTCTTCAGTCCGTCCAGAGGCAGCAGATCCGCCGAGTCCTTGTGCAGGAACTGGATCGCCTGCTTCAGCCTCCTCTGCTGCCTCAGAGCTGCAGCATCCCCCATCCCCGGGTCTGATCGGGTCTCTGCCCGCATCCCCGGCAGCATGTTGGCGGGTGGAGGAGGAGATGCTGCGGTGGGTGTCGGTACCTGGAGCCCACACGGATGCGTCTGGTAGTAGCCCCCAGGTGGTGATATCATCCGGTGCAGACGGGACCACACTTAATAGTCAAGTTAGACGAGTTAAGAAATGGACTTCCGTAAAGACTTTTAATAAATACAACTATGATAAATTGATCTTAAACATAAAAAGCCTAAAATAGACGGGTGCATCTCGATAAATTAGATTACATCAAAAGGTTGATTTTTTTCAGTAAACACATTTTTATACATAGATTCATCACACAGATGTATAAATCACCACTGTTTCTTTGTTTTTATTTTGATGATTAGAATTCTCTGTGTAACTGGGTTTGGGGTTTTTATTAGCTGTAAGTTATAATCATCAAAATTAAAGTAAATAAGGACTTGAGATGTATCTACATACAAAGATGCCTCACTTTTTCAATGGATTTGTGTGTTCCAGCCTTCAACATCTGGATGAGCAAACCACTTCGAACCAAATAATGGGAAATGGCAGCGAAGAGCGAAGGGCTTTTATTTTGAAAAAACATTTGCGTCATCCTTTGTTTTCGTCCAGTAACTTGACCACTGTTCACATGTCTTCGATAACTGGACCAAAATACGTCATTTCATCGAATCGTGACTCACTCAGCTGAAGACTGTATCCTATGTATATAAACAGACAAAGTACTCACAGATCAGATGAAGTAGATTGTTATGTTCCCGTTTTAAGATGCGGAATATGTGATTAATGCCATGTCGGTTATGCCAGTACTGATTATAGATTCAAAATTCAAGAGGTGGATTGTCCTGACCACAGTGGTAACACTGAGCAATGGAATTATTCCTCTGCTTGTTTGCCTCCACGTAGGCAAGGAAGATAAAGAAGTAAACGGAAAACAGTTATAAATGTAAAAATGGCACTAGACGATGAGCAGAAGAAAACAGTGTATTAGAGTTTGTTTAACCAGTGCAAAAAATACTGTATTATACAATAGATTTGAATTCATTTAAGCAATACGTGATGACATGCAGCATCCAAACCAGATCCACATCCAAACTGTATACAATGACGTATACAGTAGACAACAGATAGTTATTCTAGTCAGTGTATAGCATTAGCCTTTATCTTAAAGTAACCAAATACAAGACTTGGGTATGATTTTTTCCCATGCTATGGATTATAAAATAAATACATATTAAAGATTAACATAAATGGGCGTGATGAGGTGCGACTGCACAAACGTATTTTAAATCGTAGTCTTAAGTTACTGGGGGTTGTCAGGTGCGATCATAGACATATATCTATGGGTGCGACGCTCTGTAGTTGCTTCTTCACTGCATTGCCCACATTCCCCCAGTTTTTCCCACACGGCCTTGTTTCCAACATGGATGCCGAAACGTCTTCCCACACTCCACCGTTTGCAGTGCAGTACGTCACATCTAGCCACATTGTGAGGCTGTCGTGCTGCTTCGGAGTCTCGGTTAAACTTCGTCTTGTATTTCAGCTTAAAATGTTTATTTTCAACGACGACGAAAACAGCCAAAAGCCCGAGACAATACGAAAATCGACGCGGAATGGCGTCTGGCTGGGGCCCGAGACCCTGAATAAGCACAACGCTTGCCTGTGATCGACACATTGACAGGCCTATAAGGAACATGTTTATGATCCTGCTAACCAATCATACCGTCTGATTCGTAAGTAGGCGGGACGTGTTGTGGGAACTGGTGCTGTCATACATGTTCCCGGTGTGACCGTTTCCTGCACTGGTGCATGGTGGTCGAACAGGAGGAATTGTTGGAAATTTTTCGAGGTTAGTATATAAATTGGTTTTTACCCAGTGTGCATTATTCCCACAGCCATCTCTGCGAGTGACCGAGTGTCAGGCAGTAGGCAGGGACTTCGGAGAAACGTGGGAAATGCAGTTTTATCAAAGCAAAGAGAAGTGTCATGTCGCGGGTCAAAATGCTTATGTTATCATTAATTAGCTCATGTTGTTTCCTAACTGCGTCGCTACCTGTCGGAGCGCGGACCGAAGCTTGATGTGGACACCAAGCCTGTCTCTCAGCTGTCACGAAGGCTCTGCAATGTCTCTAAATAAAGCGTTTCAACTGCCATTTGCTGGGCAACTCGACAAACTTGACGAATGTTCGCAAAGGGTAAAAAAAAAGTCGTGACAGTCGCTAGCACTGTTAGCATGGTGGCTAATCGCCTCTCGGAGATGACACCGAAGAAGCTGAGAGCTGCTGAGTGTTCCAGGCTCCGGGCAGACTAACAACCGCCCGTTTATCTCAGTATTAAAACCATGACCCATGTCAGGAAGATAATATCGTCAAGTTAGAGTCTACGTGCTAGCTCGTTAGCATGACGCAAATGCTACAACCAAAGCAATAAGCGCCAAAACACCCACACGGATAACTGACACTAAAACGAGTCCATGGCAAACGATATAAAAGTCAAATCCATTCTGTGAGAAAAGTAGTAATCGGTGATGGTTATTTCCAGTTGCTGATTTAAGTGTAACTTATTTCATTGTTAGTGGAGAAACTGTTGCTTGCGTCACTTATTTTGCCCACAAAGTGATAAAAATATATAAAAAAGTCTCACTATAGGCTTTGAATGTTAACGCTGTATCTGTAAAATGATGAATAAATTAGGGTATATATATATATATATATATTTGTATAGGAAGGAAAAATACAGGTCTGGGGTCATTGGTCTGTAATAAAAGCAGGACTATGGTGTTCTGGGACTCAGGCTTCACGTCTATCAGCTACTTCATGCGCCAGTAAAACCTGTGATAAGAGACCTCAGAATGTTTATCATGTGAAACAGCTGCCAGTTGAGTTGCAAGAGCGTCATTATTTTAATAAGGTTCCTATAAAATGTTCTGTGCTTAAGTATTGATACACGCTGATGAACAGCGGGGAACCGTGAAGCCTCACATCCTCTCTCACTATAAATGATGAAACGGAATCTTCCCCACTCGGCCTCACTGATCCTAGAACTTGCTTCGGAAGGTACGGAGTGAGATACAGTTTATAGAGATATTCAATCATATCTGTTTCCTGTTAAAACTCAGTTATCTCTGTCCCTCACAACACTGTTAAAATGTGGATTGTTAAAAACAACAGCTATAATATAAGTTATCATCATAATCATAAATCATAAGAATGTTTCCTTTCTAATAAAAAGGTCTAATTCCTAATTCTATTCTAAGTCATCACTTGAAACAGTAACCCGTTTTTAGCAAATTTTCCAAATTCCAATTTAAAAAAAAGTAGAAAAATCTACCAGTGGGTTTTTTTAAATTTTATTTACAAGCAAAAAAATATTGCTCCACTGGCAGATTGTTCTTCTTATTTCAAGTTATATTTTGCTTGAAACAAGTGAAAAACTGTCTAACAAGAAGTGACTATTTCAGGTGATGTGTCTTATTTGAAGTGTAAATGAGACATTTGACTAGAATGTAGACAAATATCCTTGGTAAGATTTTGAGTTTTTGCAGTGCGTGAAGTGTCTTAACAAACAGCCCCGTGTCAATCCAAGACACAATGGCCAATTAGTAGAAGTTCATGTGTTAAAACATAGAAAAGCTGTTTCCCATGTGGGAGGGTTGCAGCACATTTATCTGTGTTGCTGCCCTGATGCTGACCAGAAGTCGTCTTGTATGTTCACCACGTGACAACCCGGCAGTTGCTGCACTCCCAGTATCCTAAGGGCGTGTTCCCGTACGAATGTGTTGACAACTGACATGAAAAAAACCAAACACCATGTCTCATGTGTCTTCCATCTGTCATTCCAGCAGCTGAAGCATGCTCTTGGCCCAGATCAACCGGGACTCCCAGGGAATGGCAGAGTTTCACGATGCTGACGGGCAGCCGGTCACACTCTGTCTGACCGAGGCCGTGACGGTGGCAGGTGAGCCTTTGGATGTCATCGTCTGTGAGACAAAATATGAGTCCACGTCCACATGTACCGGAACAATCTGTAGTTCATACTCCAGGCCTGTAGGCGGTGCTTGAAATTCAGACAGAGTAGCGGTCCGCATTGAGGCATTGGTGTGTAAATGCACAACGCAGTGTTGCAATGCCGCATTTGTACAGCGGAATATTCTGATCATGTTCAGTTGTGCAGCCTGAGTGTCTGTGGAGCTCCACGTTGAATCGCGCCGCCATGTTTCAATTTTTCCGCCGAGACAAGGTTTGCGTTTACAGCCCCTGAGACTTCAGGATCCTTTTGGACGATTGGTCTAAGTGTCTCCATGTGGACGTGGCCTGAGACTTCTATTCTATTCAGAGAACACAGGAAAGGACGTGATCATATTTACTTTACTTATTTTATTAATCCCAGCGGGGCAAGACATGCATATTGGTTATTATGTTTATTTAATGTTTTGTTGATGGTGTTGTATATCTTAGTTTTTATCTTTTGTTGTTATTTCTCTATTTTTTATGTTTCTTTCAGTCTGAAGTCACTGATTTTTTGATTTGTTTTTATTTTTTAAAACAATGTTATTTAAATACATTAGGTTATTGGGGAGCCTGATTTAAGTGTGCGTAAGTTTTAGTTCCGATTCAATGGGATGAATAAAGCATATTCACAGAGTGCCATCTAAGTGGTCGTCGTAACAGCGGACCTTGTGGTGACCCTGTGCCGTGTGTGTCGGCCCTCAGACGGCGACCAGATGGAGAGCATGGACACGGTGAGCCTGCAGGCTGTGACTCTGGCCGACGGATCCACAGCGTACATCCAGCATGACTCCAAAGCCGCCTTCTCAGACGGACAGATCATGGACGGGCAGGTGATCCAGCTGGAGGACGGCTCTGCCGCCTACGTTCAGCATGTGACCATGCCTAAAGCAGGTAAACCACCAGTAAGGTCTTTATTCTCCAGTTAGTTTATTAGCAGACATTAGCAGTCATTGACAAGAGTCTGTAAAATCATCTGTAAAAACATCATCGTCCTGTGACTTTGTTGTTGTTGTTGTTGTTGTAGGAGGTGACAGTTTACAGCTGGAGGATGGACAAGCAGTTCAGCTGGAGGATGGGACGACGGCCTACATCCACACACCCAAAGGTACAAGAATACATACGCAGGCTTCTCCTTCTGATAGCTGCTTCACTTCACCTGAAGGAACCATTCCATGTTTTCTCAGGTAGTAAAGTGGTTACGGTAATCCAAAGTACGTTAGCGACAATGTGGCACCAGGGATACGACGGTGTTCAAGGGTTAATTTACTTCTGTTCCCTCCTTTTCTGCTCCTTTTTCATGATACTATTGGAACGACCTGTAACTTCACAGGGAAATTCTTCTTTCATTTCTTTTATTTACCTTTTTCCCCTTTTTAGCTTGATAGTTTGTTACATCTGTAAATCTGGTTTCCACATTAGAAAACCACAATGGTTTTCTATGAAGAATCAGGCTTTCACAAGATCATCCACCCACCCTCCCACTCACCCATCCTTCTTTCTGTGCAGACACATATGACCAGAGTGGCCTTCAGGAGGTGCAGCTGGAGGACGGCAGCACGGCGTACATCCACCACACGGTGCACATGCCTCAGTCCAACACCATCCTGGCCATCCAGGCCGACGGCACCATCGCCGACCTGCACGCCGACGCCACTGCCATCGACCCCGAGACCATCAGCGTGCTGGAGCAGTACACAACGAAGGTAGAAAGACGCGATGCACGTTGACACAGTAGTCACAGTCACAGTCCATCGTTCAAAAGTCACATGTTGGACGGTTGAGTCTGCTCGGCTAACACAGAAGTACTGCTTCAACATCAGTGTTTTCGTAGTGTATTTCAAGTGACGTTGACTTAAATTGAGCAGATCTTGTTACCGTGGTAACAAGATTGGCCTCTTTTTCTGCTCACTTATTTGTCAAAAAACAAATTTTGGACGGTTCTATGAAGAGCAGTGCCACCATCGCGTTGCCTCTGTTTTTGGTGATGATCAGCACCACCTACGGGCCTGGAGTATGAACTACAGCCTGTCCAGTCGTTTACAATTGATCTGTTTGCATGCAAATATTCCCGGAAGAGGAAGAAAAGCTTGTTGTTTGTGTGTGTGTGTGTGTGTGCATGTCCTGAAACGTTCTCTGCTGTCAGGTGGAGAACATAGAAAACCCCCTGGGGTCCTTCAGCAGAGTGGAAGCAGACAACGGCGTTCACATGCGGGTACGATGTCCTTTCCGTTACTTTCTTTCCTTGGCTCTCACACGACACCAGGAGTCTCACGTGCATTTCCTTCAGATTGTGTTGCAGGGTCAAGACAACAGGACAACGCGGGTCTCCAACGTGGGAGAGAAGTCGTTCCGCTGTGAATACGAGGGCTGTGGAAAGCTCTACACCACAGCTCACCACCTCAAGGTGGGGGTGCTTTTGCGTGGGCGTGTGTGTCTGCGAGCGAGACCTAGTGTCTGACATCACTTTTTCCACTTGATCATCAATTGAAACCTACTGTATCAATAGAGATTTGTATGTGTCTGTGCTGCAGGTGCACGAGCGCTCCCACACAGGAGACAAGCCGTATGTGTGTGACTATCCAGGCTGTGGGAAGAAGTTTGCAACAGGTACCAATGAGTTTTTATCTTCTCTCAAGTATGATCTGTCTGATGAAGTCTGAATCGGCCTATCTGAGGCCTCGGTCAAGAATTAGTATGAGAGGACTAATCAACAAACTGTCACATAAACTGTCACTCTGGTAAACTGGATTTTTCCAAACTGACCTGAGTGCCTGGACTTCAATTTTTTTATGGCCTTTGGACGCTGATAATGGTTTTAACTAGTCATGTCATTCAGAGTAGAAGGAAATCTCCCTGTCATTCACCTAGTATATTTTTTATTTTACTTCATGGAAATGCTGTGGTTTCCATGGTGACGGGCTAAATTTTCATCTATTGTTGCGAGTGTTGTTATCTTTTTCCCGGCCGATGAGGTGTCATGACCTCATGTGGTCTCAGCAATAAACAACGCCGTGTCACTGATTTATGAAAGTACGAGAAGGAAGTTGACGAGAATCCTGGCAGGAAGTGCTCAACTTTCCTGCAGCCCCTGATCTATAGGAGGCGATATGGAGCTCTGTGCTATGTTTTGGGAAACAATGCTGATCTATTCTAGAGAAGGTGTTTTTGTTTTTTTTTTTTCCAATCAGTCTGTGACCTGATAAAACGTCTGACTTATATGTTCTCTGGTGATGTGAAGGGTATGGACTGAAGAGTCATTCACGCACGCACACTGGGGAGAAGCCATATAGATGTCAGGAGCTGAACTGCTGCAAGTCCTTCAAAACCTCTGGAGACCTTCAGAAGCACACACGGACTCACACAGGTACAAGATGTTACCCAGCCGTCACATGCCTGAGTGAGTGGGTGTGTGTGAGAGTTAGTGATATGGTTCATGATTAACTGGGACGAGGGCCAAAGTCACGACTGCCGCTCTGCCCGAGGTGAGTATGCAGCTGAAAGGATGTGGTGGCGCTCAGACTGTCTTTAAAACCACGCAGACTGATGTGCAGCCCCGGGACTGGCTGAGCAGGTTGCGGTTATGGGTGTGTGCAGAATGTGTAAGTTCATACCGAATATTGTCAAACCATGACTATAAAAAAATGGATTGAGACGATGACAGAAGAAGAGTCATACAGTATGAACAGATGATGACTGGGAGGAAGAGAGGGACATGGTAGCGTTTCTTTACGAACACAGGACAATATGCACTATTGATGTTAGGTTCTAATGTGAGTGTGTGAGTTACTCTACTGACACCAGGGGTCTGCTATAACCCTATCCGAGCTGTGGGAATGTGGGAAATGAAAAGAAATAGAAAAAGAGATAAAATGCTAAAAATAATTTTTTGTATCATAGAAAATACATTTAAAATAGATTTTTAATTGAATGTTTACAAGCAGTGATGTAGGTCATTTTGCGCTAAAACGTGTTCAACCACTAGATGGCAGCCACAGAAATATTACAGCTCCTAAATTAACATTTGCTATCAGATGTATATACTAGTTAAACTGTATAATATTATGATATAAGAATTATTTATGGAAACATATTAACAAAATAAAAACTCCCCAGTACAATACAATTGAACCGTATTTAAATTAAATTCAACTATATTGTAATCCTGCACTATTCACCACAACTGTGCTCACTATATATTTTTTTTAATTTATCTCTGTTTTCATACTGTTCACAAATGTTAATAATTGAAATGGTGTAAATTTGTTTTTCCTGATGAACATATCTGCATGTGCATCTTTATTCTTTCTGTGCTGCCCCTGTAACGCAACAATTTCCCTTTGGGGATTAATTAAGGTCATCGATCGGCCTCTCTCCCTCCATCCAGCTATAATTTATGGAAGTACTTACCCATGAAGTATCACTATTATCAAACCTCTTTTTATTATTTGTTAACTATTGAACTAACTGAGATCAGTGTATTTCCAACTGGTCAGGGCATGTTTTCTTCTATTGATGGAGATATAATAAGGTTAGGTAGAAACATCAGGTGGAGCGGAGCTACTTAGTGGAGGTCTGTGCTCTCTTCTTTTGTTTTCTTCCGATCCACACCAGCCTCTTTGGAAACGTGTCAGTTTTGACGTTGTGACTTTCAACACAGGTTTGTTCCCGTCTTTGTCTCGTGTCCCAAACTTTGTGCTGCAGGAGAAAAGCCCTTCAAATGTCCCATCGAGGGCTGCGGCCGGTCCTTCACCACCTCCAACATCCGCAAAGTCCACATCCGAACGCACACCGGAGAGCGTCCGTACTACTGCTCCGAGCCGAGCTGCGGGCGCTCCTTCGCCAGCGCCACCAACTACAAGAACCACATGAGGATCCACACGGGTGAGTGTTGGACCCGGCACGCAAACGACTCGACCCCAACAACTTCCTGCAGCCGTGTTTTCTACCTCCCAGGGGAGAAGCCATACGTGTGCACGGTGCCTGGCTGTGAGAAGCGTTTCACCGAGTACTCCAGCCTCTACAAGCACCACGTGGTCCACACGCCCTGTAAACCCTACAACTGCAACCACTGCGGGAAAACCTACAAGCAGATCTCCACGCTCGCCATGCACAAACGCACCGCGCACAACGACACGGAGCCCATCGAGGAGGAGCAGGAGGCCTACTTTGAACCACCGACAGGTCCGTGGCAGCCGACGTAGAGAGAGAGAGAACAGAATAGATAGAAATTCACACATAGAATAGAAGTATTTTCAACAAAGTAAATAAAGTAAAAGTCAATAAGTAAATAAAATACATCCTTGTGTATTATCTTAGTGTGTTAGGCTGTAACATCCTGTTGAACTGAAACTACGTCACGTCTGCTGTTTCCCCGATTCCATGTGAATGCAGCATCAGTATACAGATGTGCAGAGTGTGTACAGGTGACGGTGGGACGTGACATATAGATCCTGAGTTTTGATTCCAGGGTGCAGTGTTTCTGTCACTCAGAGGTGACCAGCAGGGATTATTTCCTGTAGCGTTGTTGGTGACATGACGTTTGTAATAAAACCGTAAACCATGTGACTTTGTATGAATCAGATGCCATTGACGACCCCAACGTGAGCTACACAGCAGCGGCGGTGGTCGAGGCTGATGACTCCGGCTCGGAGCAGGTTCCTGTGGAGAGCTGCGAAATGGTCGGCCAGCAGCATGTCGCCTTGGTAACGCAGGAGGACGGAACTCAACAGCAGGTATTGGACTAAGAGGAACATTCGATATGCAGTTAGAACAGCTGGAAGCTAAAAAGGTTGATTTTTTTACTAGTAGAAAGAACTAATAGAACTAATTGAAACTGAGAGTCTCTTTGAACATTTTTTTACTTGTTTGGAGACGACGAGAACGTTGAGTGGGGTGCTGCAGAAGAAAAAGAAACAGAAGAAAGACAGAAGTGAAGTGAAAAACGGCACAGGAGGTGACACTAGAAGAGTCAGGGAAACATGAATGAACGATCCACTTCTGTGATTTTGGAAAACGACCACGGTGTGAAGTGTCAATGTCGTGTCCATGTGGTTGAGCTCTGTTCTATGTCACACCAGGTCAGCATCTCTGAAGCCGACTTACAAGCAATGGGCGGCACCATCACCATGGTAACCCAAGAGGGCACAACCATAACCATCCCGGCCCATGAACTGGCAGCGCAGGGCACTCACTCGGTCACCATGGTTACGGCAGACGGCTCAGACGAGCAGGTGCGACGTGTTTTCACGCATGTCGGCGACCAAACAATGTTTTCACCCCAGCGTCTCCCCTCAGGTGGCCATCATGACGCCCGACATGGCGTCGTTCCAAACGGTGGAGGAGGCGGGTTACAGCCAAGAGCAGGACGACCTTCATCCCGTCACGCTATTGGCCACCTCCAATGGCACTCACATAGCGGTGCAGGTTGGTACTTGAACGAGTACGAGTGTTTTGTAAATGCAAACACAGGTTTGATTAGTAAAACTAAAAATTGGTTATTTGTATTTAAACACCTGAATAAGCCATGGCCGTACCAACAAAAAACTGATTTATTAGACAAACTAAAAATTACATTGTTTGAATTTAAAATGCCACCAATAAAGAGTTTATTTTTAAAAAGTACAATTTAAAAAGTTAATTGTTTAAACAGGAAGTAGCCACGTTTCGCACATGCACAGAACCAATGATGATAAATCGGGTTTCCTGTATGGATCGGGTCATGACAGGCGAATCCACGTACTTCCTGGATGGAGGTGTTGTGGCACCACCCCCTCTACCTCTGACCTTCACCTCTTCCCGCCGACTTCTACAACAACAACAACAAGGGGTTGTGTGGTGCTGCAGCAGGTAGTGAGTCGGTTCCTCTTCTGCGTCTGTGTCGTAGCGCCGCGTTGAATCCCGTCACCGTGTTTAGTTTTTTTCCGTTTCTCAGTGTTTTTCTCTGTTCACTTCAAGCGACAGTGATTCAAAGTCACGACTGTGATTCGACTGTGATTCGACTGTGACCGAATTTTGACCGAGAAAGGCTTTCAGTCGCTGTCGCTTGAAGGAAGCAAAGAAAATGCACCGATTACCAGGAAAAAAAAAGAGAGATTCAACACAGGGCTACGCAGACAAACCGATGCAGAAGTGGAAACCCTCATGACAGCGTAGGCCGAGGCTCCACGTCGGTTCATGGCAGAAGCATCAATGGGCCTTTAAGTAGGCGGAATGCTGCTTTTTAGTCGGGATCCTGCTGCTGAAAACAATTTTCAGAGTTCTGTTATGATACTGACAAGAGTTTCAGTCACAACACACACACACACACACACACACACACACAATCCCCCCTTGATCCCTCCTCTATACTGTTCGTGAAAACACTTTACCGAGAGTTGTGTGAAGGTGGGGTCCAGCTCCTCCTGTTGGTGTGTTTGATTAGGGAGGGGCTGAAACTTAGAGTCACAGGATGTGTCAGGGGACGTGTGACAAGTCTTGAAGGAAAAAAAACAGCAGCAAATCAATACATGAATAATGATTTGCGTTTGTGCTTTTGTTGCGTTTCAAAGACCGAAGTGAAATGTTGCTGAAGTCCTTTTACGCCTGCGTGAATACTTTGTTACTTAGCCACAAATTGGTGTTTGAACTTCATGTTATGTGATTTAAAATTGGGGTGTGGGGGATGACATCACAAGGTTCAGGTTTTGATGGCAGTTTCCATTAACACCCCCCCCCACACACACACACACACACACGCTCCCCCCTCCCCCTATCTCTGCAATGCTAATTACAGCGCTAACACTACTTTCTGCCGTCACCACTGTGTGACACTCACAGCAGTGTTCAGCAGCACTGAAGCGGCGTAAGAAGACGTAATCAGTTGTAGTAAATCAATTAACAGTGATTATCAGCGTTTGTTTTTTACATTTTTTTTTCTTTCTTCGGCAGCTCAGCGATCAGCCGTCGCTGGAGGAGGCCATCAGAATAGCATCAAGAATACAACAAGGGGAATCACCCGGGCTGGATGATTGATGGACGTATTACGACCTAGGATGGACGTTATGTCGTTCCAAATCCACAACCGAAAAATCATGTCTTCCTCCAAAGCTGCCCCCCCCACACACACACACAAATCAACTTAGCTTTTACATGTATATAGTATTTTGATAACTGGAATTATGAACTGGACTCTTGTCTTTCAACCAAACAGATGGGAAGAGGGAAAAAATGCTTTCTAATGTTTATGGTGCACATTGCCATGTACAGCTAATGCTATTTCTAATAAAAAAGAAGAAAAACTTGATTTGTACATTACCTGGATACAAGCAGTTAAAGTATTAAGGTAGTAAGTATTTTATACACACAAGTGTGTTTGACCCGATTGTTTGTTTTTTTATTGTTTTGTCATGTTATTTTACACACAAATATGCATCATTTATATTAAGTATATAACTAGTTTGGCATTTCTGGGATTATATTTTTCTTACTGCACTCTTAAAACGGTGTTGTAACAGAGTTTAAAAGCGAAAAAAAGGCAGATTTCTAAGTTTGCAGATACCATTTTTTTAAATACAATGCTGGTGCATAAAATACGTTACTTAACAGAAGATAATTAAGTGTAAGCCGCTAATCAAAGCCACCTTTGATGTATTGTCTCGCCGTTAATTACTTCAGCCACATGTTCGCGCCACATCGTTCCTCTACCTTTGATGACGTCAGAACGACGAGTGCAACTGTGCGACGCCCATCTTTCAAAAATGGGGGGTCGCCTCTGATTGGCTGCCCGTAGTCATGTGACCAACGGTCGCGGGAAGTCCTTCGCCACGCGCGTGATCGCCAGAGGAAGAGGTCGGTGCGTGTCGTGACTCATTCAAACTTCTGCGGTAAACATTGCAGCTTTTATTGCGGCGAGACGCGATTGTGCTGCGGAGAAGACGCCGAGAAGGTCGTCCCGTACGTCGATACTCGGGTAGTTTCAGTGTTTTTGTTCGGACTTTCGAACCATTTTTTGTAGCAACAAGCTAGTTCCGTCGTCGCCCAGCGTTGGATGGGCGTGTAGCTAGCAAAGTTTTCTGCGCTGTTAGCGGAGCTTAACTTGTTTTTTTAAAAAACTTTACAGTTCTCGAATACGTAGCACTTTGTCGGAACGACATTTTTTAATAAGAGAACAATCGGGAAAGTGATATAGTCGCGGTCCCACCGCGTGTTTTTTCCCCTTCTCCACGTCGACGAAGCCGCTGGGGTTTAACTCTTGGAACATGTCGAGCTTCCGACGCCATCGCCACGGATCCCCGTGCCCCAAAGCTCGTCCCATTCGACAGAAGCTCCACTTCACGTCGAGCGACGGGGAGGACGAACCGATTGAGGACGTTAACAACAGCACCGGAGGCGACTCCGGCTTCGTGGAGATGGACTCCCGGGGGCCGGTGCGACGCGACAGCGCCGATAAACGTCTGGACGGCGGCAGCAGCCCCCTCAACCAGTCCGGCGGGGACGACGACGTTGAGCAGTGGGACGAGGAGGGCTTCGGCTCCCCGTCCGACCTGCGCTCCCCGAGCGCCGTGCTCTTCGCCACCTGCTCGCCGTCGCCGAGGAAGTCGTCCCCGTTGTACGGGGGGTCACCGGAGCGACTGTACGCCCAGGACGACGGGGAAGGATCCAGATCCCCGATCCCGCACTGCCCGGACACACCTCCCCACAAAACCTTCAGAAAACTCAGACTGTTTGACACACCACACACACCAAAGGTAAATGGTTCTCACCTGATGCAGAACAAATGTCGTTTAAATTGTTTGAAGAACGAAGCCTCATTAGGAGAGTGTTTAGCGCCTTACACACCTGAAACAGTCATTTGTTTGTGTGTTTTACACATGTTTTCAGGTGTCACATGCAACCTAAAGTTTTAACAGGCTTTTCCGGACTGTTGAGGTTTAAATATCAGGAGTCCGTTAACGACCCAGTGACCCACTTATGCACAAGTTCCATTGCATAATACTGTCAGTGTACTTGGCTGTAGTTTGATGTCTGGGCATGTCTGGAAGTGATGACACTGCAAAAAATCTCTTTATACTATTCTAACGCAGACACATCAACTGAAAAAGTAACTTGTTTTTCAATTGTTTCAAGAGAATCTTAATGTTCTCCTCCTCAGGCCTGTGTTAGGACAGTTTGTCCAGATTCATGACTGGAAAAAAACAAACAATGTAACTGTAGAATCTGTTCTCATCAGCAGTCATTTGTTAGTCAGGCTGTTTTTTCTTTTCTGGTGAAAATGTCTCATTTCTAGCCATACAATGTCTTTACACTGAAAATAGACACATCACCCGCAGAAGTAACTTGTTTTCACTTTGTTTTAAGGAAATTTTCACTTGTAATACAAAACAATCCACTGGTGGATTTTGTACGGTTATAGCTTAGAATCTCAAAGTCTCCCTGTGTGTCATGCAGAGCTTGTTGTCCAGAGCGAGGGGCTCCACGTCGGGCTCCTTCAGCCGCAGAGTCGCCCTGTTCAAGAATGTGGAGACGTCGGTGAAGTCAGACTGCAGCCGGAGACAGCAGCAGACACCTCTGGTCAACTTTAACCCCTTCACCCCCGACTCGCTCCTCATCCAGTCTGCCACGCAGCAGAGAAACAACCGGAAGAGATCCCACTGGAACGAGTAGGTTCTCCACGACACCATGAGCCGATGCTGTGTGTTGTGTAGTTTTAAAAAAAAAAGGTTTGTAGTAATAGGACCCCAGCCCCCATCGGGTGGTGCATGAAACCTGTTGGTTTTGTGCAGACCGTTAATAACACGGCAGGGCGACGTCGCTTACCTCCACCTGTTCCGGCCCATTGTTGCGCTGAACATTCGTTAAAGCCGTTACCCATGGAGGGCTGGCTGGGAACCAGGACCTCATGGTTACTGGTGAACTCTGCCATGTGCTTGTGAAAAACGACCCCCCCACACACACACCCCTCTCTCAAGTGCTGCCCCCCGCTGGAAGGAATGCTAACACTTTTCTCTGCCTTTCAGCTCCTGTGGAGAAGACATGGAGCTGAGTGAAGGCGAAGGAGAGGAGGAGATCCTGCGGCCTTCCAAGGTTAGTCTTTGAAAAGAAGCAGTTGTGGGAAAAAAAAGAACTTAGAATCACTTACACGAGTAGATGTCAGCTAGATGGACGGAAACTTAAACCTGGCTGCGTCCTCAGCGGATCAATATGATGGAGAGCAACATGACGTCCCGGTACGCCTCTGAGTTCCTGGAGCTGGAGAAGATCGGCTGCGGGGAGTTTGGAGCCGTTTTCAAGTGCGTGAAGAGAATCGACGGCTGCATCTACGCCATCAAGAGGTCGAAGAAACCCCTGGCAGGATCCGTGGACGAGTAAGTTACATGTGGTGGATTTGGTGGATTTTAGTGCCAGAACTTTCACGTTTGTTGTTCGTATTAAAGCTGTGTCCCCCCCCCCGCCCCCCCAGGCAGAACGCCCTGCGAGAGGTGTACGCCCACGCCGTACTGGGCCAGCACCCCCACGTGGTGCGCTACTACTCGGCCTGGGCCGAGGACGACCACATGCTCATCCAGAACGAGTACTGCAACGGCGGCACGCTGTCGGACGTCATCGCAGAGAACTACAGACACCTGAGCTACCTGTCGGAGCTGGAGCTCAAGGACCTCCTGCTGCAGGTCACCCGCGGCCTCAAGTACATCCACTCCATGTCCCTGGTGCACATGGACATCAAACCCAGTGAGTGTAACCGACGTGTGTGTGTGACTCAACGGTGACATTCTGACAGTCAGAGGGACAACGGTCGGTGGATGTCGTTTATTCATCACAGCTGTCGCAGCCGACGTCACTGTTCAAAAACAGTTCCGATTATTATAGAAGTAATAAACCTTCAAAGAATGTTTGAAGGTTTATTGGAGGACACCCACTGATTATCACACAATTATGTTTTCTTGTTGCAGGCTTGTGTATTTTATTTTGAATTTCAGATGTATTTATTCATTCATTCTAATAATGGAAGTTAGAAAGAATGAATAAATGTTATGGTGGTGACGCGGGCCGCACGTCGTCGTTCTGGAACGTTCCATATTCCAGAACAAGCTTTCCTTTCCAACAGCAGTTTGTGTGTCTTCTCCGTCGGCCACCGCGCTCCCGACAACCCCCGCTGCTGACGACACAAAGTCGAAGAAACAGATTTAATGATGACTTGGCGTCATGGCGGCTCCGTCTGATTGGTCGATAGCGTGCGTGCGGCTCGTGATGTCGTTTGAATAGTCGCAGGGAACCTGGGTCGATTATTTCTTGGCGTTAGTCAATTGACACGACGACACTGCAGAGGATGTGACTCATTCAAATGTGTGTGTGTGTTCAAGGTAACATCTTTATTTCACGCAAATCTGTGACCAGCTGTGACGAGTGTGACGAGGATGAAGGGATGACCCCCAGCGTCGTCTACAGAATAGGTAAAGTGGCCTTGCCCCCCCTTCCCGCTCCAGTGTTCTCGTCTCACCTGAAGGATGCTGACCTCTGCAGTATTTGTTTGTGCTCATCCACCAGGTGACCTCGGTCATGTGACCCGAGCAAACAACCCACAGGTGGAGGAGGGCGACAGCCGGTATCTGGCCAATGAAGTTTTACAAGAGGTGTGTGCCCCCCACCCCACCCTCCTCTCGGGGTTGGTCGGCGTGTTAACGAACGTCCCGTTGTCTCCGTAGGACTACAGTAACCTGATGAAGGCGGACATCTTTGCTCTGGCCCTGACCGTCGTCAGCGCCTCGGGGGCAGAGCCTCTGCCCACCAACGGAGACAAGTGGCACGAGATCCGGCAGGGGAAACTCCCCGCCATCCCTCAGGTGCTTTCGCCGGAGTTCCTCGGTCTCCTCAAGGTAACAGACTCATCTTTATCCGTGTTTGGATTCATAAGAACTGGGGGAGACTGTCACGAGTCGTCGCTGAGAACTCACTCTGCCTCGTCCTCCAGCTGATGATCCACCCAGACCCAACCAGACGCCCGTCGACCTCTGACCTCGTCAAACACCCGGTGCTCCTGACCGCGGCCAGAATGAGCGCGGACCAGCTGCGAGTGGAGCTCAACGCAGAGAAGTTCAAGAATGCTCTGCTCCAGAAGTAAGTACCTGGTACTTTGTGTATGTACGGTGTGTTTTCACAGTCTAGACTATCACAACACACTGAATCTGAACTAATTGGGAGGTTTCTGAACTAAAAAAAGAAACGTCCACCGGTGACGGTCAGTTGCTGCCTGTCTCCAGATCCGTCTTACAGTCTCAGGTCAGGTGACTCACTTGTGCCGGTTCCTCCCTAATGTGGTTTTCCCTGTGTCCCCCCACCACCACCACCCCCACCC
>CAAKHB010003702.1:11700-26213 GCA_901007665.1 Aeoliscus strigatus
GGGAGAATTCCTGGGGGCGGGGGCCAGGGAAGATTGACGACGTAGGAGGAGAGAACCCAGGGCTCGGGGCTCGGGGGGGGGGCACTGGCAGGGCAGGACTTAAGGCAAAGCTTCATAGTTTAAGGCCGTCACTTCTGATGAAACAGCAGAGGCTTGACGCTCCCGTCTTTGAATTTGGGGATCTGATTGGCGATGATCTCTGCCAGCATCTCTGGGAACTCCACACTCAGGGTTTTATTCACAAAGGTGTAGAAACAAATCTGTAGAAGACCTTCCACCATCTGTGGGGCAGGGACACAAATGAGTATTTATTGATGAAGATAAAAGAATTGTACCTATCATACTTATTCATGTGTTACCTTCGCCAAGGAAGTTATATTTTTGTTTTTTTTGTCTGTTTGTTTGGCAAATAACTTGAAACGTAAATGGGCTTTCATGAAATCTTCAGTAAAGGCTGATAGTGGACTAAATCACAACAGGGGTGGAAAGGAGCTGCTTGGCAGAGGTCTGTGCTCTCCGAGGGCTTTTCTAGTATTTAGCAGAAAGTAGATGATCCTCTTTGCTTCACACAAAACAAGACATATACTGTAAATGCAGATTTCAGGCTTCACAGGCAGAAAGTCAACGTACTGACGAGTTCAACAAAAAAATGTAAAGTGGTTCTGTGTCTAAAACAGTGGAACAGGAACAGCCGACAGTCTAGAATGGAACCGGTGGGAAACACAGACTACTTCTCTCCTCCTAAGCACAAACTGAAGGATAAACCAAAGAGAAGCCAATCGTCAGTCGGTCTCACTCAGGGGAGGGAGAGGAGGCAGCAGAACCTGACTGGAGAAAGGCCTTTGTTCAAAATGGACAAAAAAGTGTGTGTGTGTTGAACCCTCTAGCTGGGAAATGTCGGGGGGGGGTTTTATCCCCCACAGGTGTGATGTCCACTGACAGAAGTTACTTTTATCAAAAAAAAGGTAGTTTTCAATGCAACTTTTCCGTCTTGGCAAATTTATTTTTAAAAAATTTGACACCCCTGATGTAGACTATGCTGAAAGAACCCCAGGATTGTGTGTGTAGTACGTGTGTTCTCACCTCCTGCATGGAGTCCAGTAGCTTAGTTAGCTGGTAGAACCGCTGCCAGTTCTGACTGGTGTTCTCCTCTCTCTTCACGATGGCTTTCCCCAGCTCCTTGATGTACGTCATCCTGATCTCATCGAACACTGCCTGGCTCTTCAGGCCATCTTTGGGTACTACAGACACACACACACACACAGTCCCACAGGCGACTGTCATTTCCATTTCTATGAAAGAGGAGAAAGCCGCTGTGACCCCGTCCATGGAAATGACATTTCTAAAATGAATCACTCCTAAAGTGCATCGTTCTCCCTGCCGCTCAGAAAAAAAGAAGAATGCTCTCCTCCTCTGCAAAGACGCAATTCTGCAAGACGCAATTCTGCAAATAACTGGAGAAACAACAGTTATTGGAATTGTGCAGGAGACGCAGTGACATGACCACAAAAGATAAAAACTTTCCAGCAAAAACTCCAAAAAAAGAAGAACCATCTGTTCACGTTCTTGCAGTGTTACAGATATTCAACCGTCGATGCCGTACCTATCCCAGTTTGACCACCAGCTTGTGGCTGATTCTACCCAGATATGAGCGGTCACGTGTTGGGCAGGTCATCATGTGAACCCGTGACAGGACGAGGTTCCTGTTCTGGACGTTGTAGGTGTCAAATATGTGACTTTGACCAGATCGTGAGGACTGTTCCAGACAGGCTGATTCGTCTAAAGGCGTGAGGTGACAGCGCTAAGCACTGCACCACCGTGTCACCCCTTGTGGTTGTTTTAAAAACTCGTCACATAACCCAACAGAACACAGGAAGCTTCAGATCTTTCCATTGTTAAGTGACTTTCTTTGTTTGTCATCTTTCATCAGGTACAAAACATATTTACCGAATTATTTCTACATCATCGATTAATGCTGCTCCAGCAGCTAATGTCTGCAAACGCAATCCAGCACCAACACGGCACCACCGTGTTTGGAGCTGTGTTGTCATGGTGAGGTCTCTGTGGGAATCAGTCCGACCCGTATGTTCTCGGCTGATAAGTCAGTGCCAGAATAATTTCATTGGAATATTGACATTGGCCACACAATTCCAATATCAGTTGTATATATTTTTGTACAGAAACTCTTTTTCCATCCTGTGTGCCCAGGATAAAGTCGTGTTCCCACATCATAATTAATGCTGTTATAACGCCATTTTTGAAAACCTCCATCTGTATTCATGCGTCTTCTCTGGAGACGAGGAGAGAAAACACTGTAGGAGACGTGAGCCATCGTCATCATCAACATAACCTTCGAACACTCCTTCACTTTTCTACATTGCTTTTATCAACACGTCTCACTGTATGTGTGCAAAAAAGAAAACGGTGATGTGTTTGGATCCAAGTATGAGTCTGAAAACCAGCCCTGTGATTACCTGTGCTGAGCAGTAACAGGACCTTCATGCACAGGTACTCATCGTAGGAAACATCCAGTCTGACAAACTCATTGCAGATCTTCAGCATCTGCTCGCACTGGTCGGTCATGAACGGAAGCTTCATGCGGTCTCTGAAAAGCGTACGAGGGAGGAAAGGAGACGGGAGAGATGAGGGCAAAGAGATAAATACAGCACAGGTGGAGAAAGCAGCAGGATGGAAAAGAGGAGAAGAAAAAGAGGCTTGAAACAGGGATATTCACTCTTCACTTTAGGAACCATCATTGTCCACATCAGAGATCAATCCTGTCTATTCACTCTGAACCACCGCAGGGTGTTTGCCTCCTCTCCACAATTCTAATAGTTTTTACCTCTTTGTTGTCTGGGATCGACTCTTCACAGCTTTCTACTTATTCCTATATATTCCCTCGTAGGGTTGCACTCATCCACCTCACGATAAAAGCTCAGACATCGACCAATTCAAAACTCTGAGCACCAGGAAGCCGGGTCATTATCATCCTGCTCATTGTTTATCTGAGCCACAATCACATTGTTTACATACAGTATTTACCTAAAGCTGAGAGGCTTCCTTTTAGCATTGTTTCCTCTTGGGAAACAACAAACATAATCATTTAATTTGATTTTATTCAATTATTACAAATTCTTTTCAGCAAAATCGATTTCACGCCCTCACGAATCTTGAAATAAGGATTCAGAACTGACGAACAGCTCAGTGACTGAACTGAGCTAATTAATTTAGCCTCTTAATGATGTGACTCTTGGTTTCCAGATTGTTTGTTATTGTGATTAAATATAAATGTAATACTTAAATATAAAAATAGTACATATTTTAATCTATAGTAAATACATAATCATTTAAAAATAATAATATACAGTAAATTGTTATCTGTTATTATTTGTCTTCAGTCTTTCCAGTGTGCATGCACAATGTTGTATCTTAGTGTATTTATGAAAAACTCATTGGTTGGTCAGGAGGTCACCAAAAGTAGATGAAAACCACAGACTACCACAGACTTCTGTTCTTAGAAAAAAAAATCAGTTAAGGAACTTGCTGAGTGTTAATTCGTGGGGGAGTTGTAATGATGAGTCAGCATAACAAGGCCAAAACACATGAGTGCTAATCTTCTGATGTTTGTTTTAAGATTGTGTCCCTGTAGCTTCTTTGTGGACGTACACCTCCTCTCTGCCTCTCCTTGAGCAAAGATCTTACTTAACGCTTTACGCCATCTCTGTCACTGTTAGACCGGTCGCTTCTTCTCACAGATCAACACCTAAGAGCCTCCACACCTAAGTATGACCAGTTTCCTGGACACTGATTGTGATTCTAGACTTTGACTCTAGTTGAGTCATCACAATAAAGTTAGGAATCCTGAAACCCTGAAATAAGGACGGTTCATGGTTCATGGCCCCTGTTGACGGAAGCCAACAGCCTGCAGTCTGCATACGCACTTGTTGATGACGAGATCGGGGGCGAAGCAGAGCATGTTGCCGTTACACTGCTCATACGACCTCCAGCCCAGGCTGAAGGACATGAGGAAGAGCCAGGAGCACTGCAGCAGTGTCATCTGGTCGTCCAGGTGCAGGTTACGGAAGCCTACAACAACAATAATAATAACAACAATAATAACAACAACAACAACAACAATAATAATAATAATAATAATAATAATAATAATAATGATTATTATTATTGTTAATATTAGTATTATTACAACATGGTAATGTAAGTACAACTAAAAACAATAGTGTGTTGCAGCACATGCTGTATATGAATTTAATACCCTTTACTTCATTCTTCACTTCAGTGTTTCTGAACATCTTGAGAAACAGAAAGATCGTATGAAAGAAAAATGAATTTTAAACATTTAGTCGTTGTTCAAACAGGACTGTTTTTATGATGATTGTAGGATTATAAATGTCACTTCAATCCTTTTCACACAATCAAAGCAACAAAACTGCATGAAAATTCCTTTCGGAATGCAATTCTTTGTAAGTTTGAGAGCCTCTCTTCATTGACACTTTGGCACGCTGCCCTCAGGGAACAATGCTCGCGCAGTAAGACGGGAGCCAGATGACTCTCGCCACAACAACACGGCAGGATGGAAGGAGCACACATCATGTCGAACCTTGACAAGATCCTTGTCCGGAATTGACATGGAATCTTAGGTGTAACCGGATGCCGGAATTTATGAATGTGAGAAAAAATAGTTAGTGATAAAAATAAAAATAGTGATAGATTATCACGTCACATAGCTCCGCTCTCACCATGAGAGAGTGGCATGAGATGCTCAAATGTTTGTGAATTGACACTATCAGCAACAATGCCAAGTGTTCATATATCGGCCTGAATTCTAATCCCTAATCTACGCCCACAAGTTGACGTCACAGTCCTGAATAATGTCACAGGAAAGCCATTATAAACATTATTGTAAACATCTGATTACGACTGAAGTCATTTACGCAGTATTTGAACACAAATACTGCAGGGGGTTGGATTGGGTTACCTCTCCACCTATGGTTCAGTCAAATAGGTCTTTCCTCTAAATGAAATAACTCTGTCATTACCTAACACGTATAATTGACCACATACTTTTCCAATTGGATCCAGAACCAGTGTGTTTCCATCATTCAGAGGTTGGGGGGCAACTACTCTAGCCAGAGATGTTGAATTCGAAAGAGCTGACCAAGGTAACAGCTTTTCAGACTGATGAATTCTTAGAAGGCTAATGGGCCGTTCTAAAGGAGACTGATCTTGTTCATGATGTCAGTACTTTAAAGAGGTCATTTTAAGTACCATTCAATCCACTAAATACTGACTCTTACCTCCATAATGGGTCAATTTTGCAAAAGTCTAAATCCACCTCAGGCTGTAAAAATCATTAGTCAGACTATTCTGATATTCAGTAAGTCTGTTTGTGCCTTCTTCACTGATATATTATTACATCAACACACTTCAACAATTCAATATTTCATTTGCTGGTGACAGCGACAAACACCTCCAGAAGAAAGAAGAAGAAAGAAAAAACATTAAGTGCTGTACTCAGTGAACTGGTGTCAGTGTCTTTTCAGGATGGTGGTGTTTGGTCTCTTCACTGGAAATGTCTCATATGTCTCATATCATTATTTACAGAGATGCCCTGCATTTACACGTTGTTCTACTTTTACTGATCAGATGCTCATTTTACAGGAAGTTTTCCCTCTTTGTCCAGGTAAAACTTGCTGTTTGCCGTGCACAAAGAAATCCGACACATCTATTGTCCATATTAGGAATATGGAACATATTGAATTAAGAATGACAGTTGTTGTTTTGTTTTGTTTTTTCTGGTGATATAACAATGTTGTTGTTGGTGATGAATGACCTTGACGATGGTGACGGACTCGTCCGTTTGAACTAAAAGTGATGTAACACGCTAACACACGTTTTATGTTGGTGACCCAGCCTTCAGTGCTGGCATTCATCCCAACCAAACAAGCACCAGTCACAGTGAGAAACTCTTCATTACCTGGCAAAGACTTGGCCCACTTGACGGCAGATATGACCTGCTGCCCCCCAAGCCTGTTGAGAGTGGTCATGAGCCGTGAAGAGGTGTCAGGCAGGGTGCTGTCATAGCCCGAGTAGATGATGTCGGGCTCGATGGCTTTCAGCACCGACAGCATGGTGGGCACGAGCTGCGGCATGCTGGTGGGGATGACTGGCACGGGCAGGTTGCTTACGGGCTCCGACGCTGCAGAGGCCTGTTGTGATCTCATCTTGATTAGCTTCTTGTTTTTCCTCGCTGGTGGACGCAAACATGTAAAAAACAAGTACCCAGTGAGTGATTGTGCCAATACATGTGACTGATGTGAGGGGGAGGATCACTGACAGCTGCATCATCCAGCATGCGTCAGACTTCCATCACCCATTGTATGTTTATATATATTTATCATAGGTTTTAATTCATTCCTGTTTTATTGTTGCTTATTTTAGGTTAGGTATTAGTTACCTATCTGTATGCTGCTGGTCGTGGGAGACGTGTTTCATCCCATGTGTTTTTAAACAGATATTCTGTAACATGATGAATGACAATAACAGGAACCTGTATTTTATTCTTACTTTTATGTACTACTTATTAACATACACTGAACATTTTAGCAAATATTTTGTGTTTGGTTTTGTTTTTTGCTTTTCATTTGTATCTGATCTATTGTTTTTCTTAGAGCTGTTGGAACAAAGTAATTTAGTTCCAAGAAGTGAAGGGTTCATTCTCAGCAGACAGTGATGATCATCTCCCCCTCGGTACCTGGTTCTAAAGGTTCAAAGGTGTGCAAAAAATATGTTTCCCACCATCATTTTCTCCCACAAAGAAAGAGAAAAATAAAACCCTTTGCACATTTTCTTTAACAGCACAGTTATGTTCCAACTCTCTACCTTTTTTAATTTCCTCTCCAGGTTTCTATGGCAACTAAGAGCCTTGCTGGTGGGATCAGCCTGCTGATGCACTCATGTCCATCAGCAGGCTGACACATAACGCGGTTCATGCTGCTTCCACATAAACTCATTCCGCAGTGACGTTGTCTGCCACTAACACCAAATCCTGCTCTGCCTGACGGTTCCTGTATGTGAGCACTGACTGCAGACTAGAGTGGTCGAGTGGACTCGTATCAATTAGCAGCAGGTACTAGGGTGAAGATCGGCACACGGGCACCCTCCACAAACAATGACGCCCACATCCACAGGAGTGACTGGAACGCTTGCTCACAAAAAAATGTTCCAGACGTCTCACTTGTAAATACAATTCTAGGTCTTTAAGAAGACCAGATGTGAGTTTTGCAGCATTGTGGCATAACATTATCCACAGGAGAGTGTTTGGAGCGTAATGACCATCATCTTTAATTTATCGAAAGCTATACTCCTCCACACCGTAACGTCTGAAAAAAGCCCCTTAATTGCCTTTATATATGTGAGCATGTTAGTGGCAGACAACGTCACTGCGGAATGAGTTTACGTGGAAGCAGCATGAACCGCGTTATGTGTCAGCCTGCTGATGGACATGAGTGCATCAGCAGGCTGATCCCACCAAAATGACGTGTGGGTTCCAGGTTTGTTTTTTTTTCTCTGGTGATGTAGTATAGTTGTGTGTTTGCTGTTGCTGGGTGGACTGTCAGGATGGCAGTGAGCTCCACTGGGGCTCCAGACGGTCAAACACTACCTGGTAATAGTCTGACTGTTGGCTTCATCTGAACATACATTATTTACCTTCCAGGTTCATTCCTGCTTGAAGACATTTCCTGAACCGGCAGGCTGGACAGTTCTTCCTGCGGATCTTATCAATGATACAGTCATTTCTCCCTGCGCACAGGTAGTTGTGCTGGCCTGTAAGTAAATAAAGAAAGGGAGAAGAGAGACATATTACATATCAGCATTTCACCTCTGCATGTGGAATCTGCACACCGAACATCATTCAAAATGGGTCAGACGCGCTGTTCTGGACCTTTCCCTCCTCAGCCACACACAGTGAGAAAGTATGAAAACATACAGCGGTCAGAGTCATTTCATTCTTGGAGAGGCAGCGATAGATTTGATCAACGAGGAGAAATCTTGCTGTTTTCAATGAAGTTGTTTGTTAATGAAATGAGAGCGCTAATGCTTCAAGGCCCCAAATGTGATTGTCTGTCTCGGTCCTGAGACCATCGTCTCCGTCTGCGCCTGTACAGTCAAGCAGTGAAAAGAGCTCACACAAATCATTTGATTCTTTTGATCAATCAAATCATTTGATCTTAGTGCTCTTTGCTCAGATCAGTAGTGGATTTGAATCCAGTTGTCCAGCAGAAGGTGTTTCCCACGTTTTCTACTCTTAGTTTGTTCATCAGGTTTTGTTCCTTTTCTAGAATTTTTACAAATCAATCACTCATTCATTCTACCTGCGTCACACCACAAGATTATTTGTCAATAATCTTTTTCCCTTCCACCTTCAGTTAAGTTCACCAGCCAGGTGCTCCAGGGGCGTAGACGTGTTCTCTGACTTGACCAACGCCATCAAACCAGCGGACGATGTTTCACATCTCACTGGATGCAACAGCTTCGTTCTGTGAGCATATTTTCAAAAGTAACGAGGACCCTTTGTAATCCTCATGTATGGATTTAACAGAAGTGGGGGCAGAGGTGGTTCAGTTCGACGTTCTCTAATCTCCTCATCTAGAATAATGCACAGATGTGACAATGATGACGGATCAGCCGGCAGCGAACAGAATCCCGCCTCTTGGTTTGTCAGCTTGAACTAAAAACACTCACAGAAACTGGAATCGAGGCATTTGAACACATTCACATTCCCATTCAGTTAATATGGAGCAGTGTGATGAAATTAAATTCATCTTAAAAAGATTACGAAAGCACGGTATTGGACGCGGTGCTTAAATGTTATGACATTGTTTTATTCTGCATACTACATATTTTGTGACAAAGTAGTACTTCATTTCCTTCACATTTAACCTAGGTGATCTATTTCACCCGTTCACTGCAGTGGATTTAAATGGGCCTACAGTCTTTGTGAGTGCCTGAGGAAGGTCACATGAAATCTAATCTTGTCAGCGTCGACACAATCATATGAATGTGAGACAGAAGATGATAAAAGGAGTAGTTCTGTTTTGTGATTGTACAAAAACGTCAACAACATATTTGATCAGTGTTCCTGCAGGAAGAGAATATCTTGACTAATAATAATGGAACAAAACCAGGTCGTCCATCAGTTTGACGCCACTGAGAACGATGATCTGTGAGGGTTCGTCCAGGACACGCTCACTTGCTGGGTTAGATCCTACATGACGGTCCAGTTAGTCCAGCGAGATGATCAATGATCCCCAGTGCTGAAGGAATTTACCACTGCAAACTAGATGTGACATTCATTAACGAGTCAAATCTTTTGAACAGCCCTTTTAAATGAACGACGACATCTGAGTCGCAGTTGCGAGCCGTTCCTTTTCTATGCAAATATTCCATACATGTGACGCGTATGTGAGTCATCCATGCTGAGCTCCTTGTTAGTCAAGTAGTCGTACAGTCTGCATTTACATTTCTATCATGTCCTTTCAGTTCGACATATTGTTTGGAAAAAAACTAAACAAAACACTGTGAGTTCTATGATCCAAATTGTTGTTGACTAAAATTTGCACTGATGTTGCTCAGGATTATTCTAGTTTTATTTATATTTTTCCTTGATTCCTGGAAAAATAGTGACCATTGTGACCTTACTGTCAAGGCGTGGGTATATGATATCACTTTATGGAATGTTTACAATGAAAACACAATTAAATGATAATATATAGAATATAGAATATTTATAATGTGTAATTATTGTGAATTATTATCCAAAGCTTACCTTATAATTGCTACCAGTGGACTTCTAATAAATAATAATAATAAACTTTATTTGTATAGCACCTTTCATACACACATGGGGCTCAAAGTGCTTCAACAACACAAGTTCAACGGGCCAGTCTGTCGAACGGCTCGTCAAGATCCAGCTCCCTTTAAAGAGCCTTAATTCCCATTTCTACATCTCTACAATGTTCTCAATAGGTTTTCACTATGTCAGTGCAGTGTATTGTACTCTGTGTGTATTTACAGACCTGGTAAATGTTAATAATCACTTCAGGCTTAAAGCCATGTTTGTGTCTCCATTGCTGTGCATTTGTGTTGCATGGCAACCATTCTGTTAAATGGTTAGCATCATTGCTTGGTGGAAGAATGATTCAGTCAGTGACGGAATATGTTTTTATTTGTACTGTTGAGTGAGATTAATAAAAGCTAGCCTTAAATAATCCTGAAAAGAAATGAACAGCAAGAGATTTGTGAAGGATGCTTCAACTAAGGGAGTGTAACAAGGTTTGGAAGGTTTGTGATGATTTTTTACATCATATTTTACTACTAATGACATCTAGGTTATTTCAAATGATGATATTGACGATTTCAGTTTCCATGAATTCAAGTTCTCTCTCTTAAAGAGCAACATGTCTTAAAGGAGTAAACAGCAAGTCATACCGAGTAAGATTGAGTTTACCAGCAAGATCTGATAAAAGATCAAAGACATTTAACCCCGAGACTGAATATGACGATAGATTATCATGATATTACACATGTTATTAGTGATGATATTAGTAGTAGTATTAAGTGTAAAACCTGAAACAAATGTTCCCTAACGAGTTCGACATTATTCATAAAATACAGAAGCTAATCAGCTGTTAAAATCAGAGTGGAATTCAGAAACACATCACAGACATAATGCACCAACTGCATTATTACATAGTTGTTCACTGTGTTGGTTGTGTCACAACAGACTTACAGTCCGAGTTGGAATTTGAGTTGTTTGAGCTGTAGACAGGAAGTGGCCAAATGGAACGCCGTCCCACGCAGGAATAATCAGACCACACATCAGGCAAATTTAGATTTCAAAGATGGCGGCACACATTATGATCTGCCACCGTAAATTGTCTTTTCTTACAAGTCACTTATGTCTTTTTTGTCATTTTCAGTGACTCAGACAAACAGAACTGTTTCAGTTGTTGGGTTGTTACGGTGTAGTTGTGCGTGGAAAACCCCCTGATTTGTTGTTTGTCAACTAATGTTTTCTCCCACCTAAGATGTGATGTCAGTGGAGCGCAAACAACTCGGTTTCCATCCGGAATTACATCAACGTGAGTTACAGAGTCAGACGTCTGCTGCAAGTGGAACGCACCACGATATCGCAGGATGACAAAGCAAACAATGTTGTAAACAGCCATCTGTGGTGTCAAAAGTGCCAGCTGGAGCGCAGCTATCATCTCTCCCTCACTGTGCTCAAACACCCATCAGCAGGCGAACAAAGCTTCTGCTGAAGTTACAAAGGAAGTTTGTGACCAGACTGAGACGAGGGATCATTTTTATCAATGTTACCTCACCACAGTACGTCTGCTCATTATATCTGCATGTTACTCATGTTTTGTGCTGCAAATAGCGAGGTTCAGGAAATCCCCTGATCTATCATGGACCAGCTTTGAATAATGAATACATCCACATTAAATATGAAGTGCAGCTTGCAGCAGATCAGCATCACACACTCGCAGATGGAGAGGTTCCCACTCTGCAGACGACCGCAGTCGGAATGCTATGAACACCAGCAGCTGCTTATAGAACAAAAAGCTCTATGCGAGCACATGGCAGCAGAAATCAGATGGTTTGGACCTTTTCCAGTTGTATTAATGATGAGAAATTAAAACAGGACTCAACCATTGTGTTGACCAACCAGTGTGTGAGGAACATGTAGACTCCAAACACAAAATACTTGATAGATATCAAACATAAAATAGATGAAATGTTTCTGCTTCCTGTATTTTATCAGAGCATTACTTTCTATTATCTGTCATTTGTTCATTATTCAAACATACCATTCTCTGCACTGTAGCCATGAATGTGGCTTAATCATTAATGGTTACGTAATATAATAGAGATATTAAATATTTAAAAGATTTTCAAAAATGGCAGTTTACCTCTGGGACCTCATTAGAACACTTGAATGTAATTCAAGGAAATTCCATGAAATTCTAAAATATAAAAATCTGTGTTCAGAAAACATCTGCATCTTATGAAAGCGGAATGATTAAAAATTGGACTGAGATCGAAATGTATTTGACTTCTGAAAAAGAAGTCAGAGGTCTGTCTTTTTTTTCTCAGAATTCTGACATTATTCTCAAACTTCAAATCAATTTGATCACTCATTTTTTTTCTTTACATGCGGCCAAAATCGTCTTCCATAGGTCTGGTTGTGCAAACAGAACTCTTATTTGAAATCCTAATTTCTACTAACTGCAACACTTGCACAAAGAAAAACTAGTACCTTGTGCTCTTTAAGTCCAGTTCAAACATCAACGTACGGGAAAGTACGTGACCTACATACACGTGTCAGAACTAATATGGGGCTGGTGGTTTTGACATGGGAAGTCAGGTGAGTGTGGATGCTGCAGCATCCCGTGGGTGAAGAAAGTTTCACACAAAGTAAAAAAAAAATAAAACAACATTTTTTCACATGATAGTCTGACTGAAATTACGAAATCACGTGACACTGACAGATTAGTAGAAGAGACGGATTTTAGTGCTGAAGTAATACAAGGAAAGGAGCAAATCAGAAGTCTTAAAATATTCATCATCATCATGTATTATTATTGAAGGTGCGTTTATTTACCATCTGCGTTTTGTCGTGCTCTCCATCCTTCAGCAAAAGACAACGACCACAAAATGGAAGAGGGGGGAGGGGAGGGGAGAGAAAAACAAAAAATAGCAGATATAACATAACTTTAAGCAAGACACAAGTTTTATCTTTTCAAAGTAAAAGTTCAGCTCGCCGTCAGCATCAGGATCCAGGTGACAGTCAACATGAACCAATCAAACATCTGCAACTGATGCGGTTCGAAGCAGCAGGAGGAGGAGGAGAAGTAAACCAAACACCACGTTTAGATCGTCTTAAGCTGGGGGACTTTTCTGCAGCTGACCAACTGTGTTATTTCACTGGCAGACTGACATGAAAGTGACCACAGAACACAAGAAAATGCGTGAAAAGAATGCTTAGCTTATTAAATTCCACCCCGACCCACTGTTAATCATTTAATCATTTCATCATATTCATTGTAGGATAGATTTCAGTAGAGGCAGCTGGAGGAAGACGGAAGGAAGTGGACAGACAGAAGCACACAGAGGAGGAGACAGAATAAAAGCCTTTGACACAAATGAATTTGTGTTTGTCAGATGCATTCCTGCCCCTTCCAGCTCAGTCTGCTGCAGCCAGCAACGAAGAATGTTTTCAGAGTAGTTTTCTTGTACTTTTCAGTCTCAAGTGGTAGTAGGTATTACAAGTCAGATAGTGTTACTGACGTATTTTGAAACTGATATCACAAGAAGTCAAGTAGGTTTGACCCTTGATGAGAATAACAAAAGTAACCCGGATCCTTCCTGAAGAGAGAAGAGTAGCATGCAAAGAGACCAGCGTGATTTACACCCACCCACCCAATGCAACATTTATTTACTCAAGCTCAACGAGAACCATTCTATTTATCTGGAGTGTCGACTTGTGAGTGATGACTACATCATCTATGAAAACTTAGATTTTCATGGCTACACAAAAGATTCAAGAGCTCATGGAACTGAAATGAAGAACAACCTTAAGTGTGCAAAGCTGGTGGATGCTAACATAACATTCAAAAAACAGAAAAAGTAGGTCAAATGGTCATGAAGAGCTGTCTGAGCAAATAAAATACTTTTGTTAAAAAAATACGATGTATGACTGTGGCTATTTCAAACATCAATAAATCCTGTGTTTGCAGTGTAACATGAATTTGATTTGATGATTAATTAATTCGTTTTATTGTACAATATGTACAATAATGCACAATGTACAATTGTAGCTTCAACAGGTCACGGAGGAGTGGAGGGAGCGGGCGTGGCATATGACCGTCCAGTAATAAGCCAGTCAAACAAAGGTTGAAAACAAACAGGACACATGTCCTTGTTTGACTGATTTATTGCCTGCATGGCTGCAGCAATCAGAGGCCTGATCCAGGAAGCAGTTTTAGTGAAAATCCTGACTCTGTTAACCCTGAAATGAAGGAATTGCAATTTTTTAATTATTGTTTTCATGTAAACCAGGGGTGTCCAAACCGGTCCTCGAGGACCGGTTTGGACACCCCTGATGTAAACTAACAGAAATCAAACCAAATGTCTCTTCAGGTTCATATGTTTTGATTCAGTTCGTCAGTAACTCTGAAATAAGGAACATTCTGCAGAGTTTTCCTCTTTTCAGGATTAATAAACTTCTGCTTTCTGAAAGGGCGAGTGGTTTGTCTGTGACTATGACGGCTCAGCTGTTTTTATGGTTAGATCATTTCCAGCACTGTGACTAGTGAGTTTATTGCTGATAAATATGAATATATAGATTACATTTGATGTGTGTGTGTGTGTGTGTGTGTGTGTGTGTGTGTGTGTGTGTGTGTGTGTGTGTGTGCGCGCGCGCGCGTGTG
>CAAKHB010003702.1:28948-39786 GCA_901007665.1 Aeoliscus strigatus
CCCCCCCCCCCCCCCCCAAACGCATTCTCACATCTGAGGATCGGCGTCTCCTACGCCGTGCTGTCACTTCAATCTCCATTTCCAGCATCAGCCGTCTGATTCGCTCTCCTCACTGAACACAAATGGTTTCCATTCCTTTGAAACCACCCGCACATAGTTGTTGTTTTTTTTTTCTTTTACATTCAGAGCCGGAGAGCAGGCTCACAACGTCTGAGCGCTGTTTGATCGGGCTACATGTGAGAGGACAGATGCAAAGGAACAGAAACATCAATCGTCATTTCTATGGAAATTGCATTGCATTCACAAAAAAGAAAGATATCTTATCTCATAATCATGAGAAAATATATCGTATTAATGAGATCTTTCTCAAAATTCTTTTTTCATAATGTAATCATCTCATAAAGTAGACAACAAGCTGAAAAGCGCAACATCAGAATGAAAAATATTCAGTAAATTCACTCTTTCACTTTGTAGCCATGTCAAACACTATTAAACGGGTTTTGCAAAAATTTTGAGCATTTTTTATTTGGAAGAAAATTCATGAATTCAATCCATTGTTGTAGAGATTCACCAAAGTCCTTTAGTCCTTTGAAAAATATGATTCATAAGTATAAGATCGGCCTGTCGTAAGTACAAAATAAGGCCCTTTTTTTCCACTTATTGAATACAATGCTCTTCCGTATGCCTTTCATTTTTTCAGGTGGGAATTTAGCACGTAAAGTATCTGTTGATTATCTGGTTGTGAGATAAATTCATCTGCAGCTCACAGAAATTACAAGCAACAAACCGACCACATACGTCCCAGTGCTTATGAAAACTAATGATATTCATGTTATAGCCTGTCCCTAAAACTGTTTCTGTCTGCACTTGCACACAGACAACTACTCTGATCCCGGTAACATAATCTCAATTCTTACGCGATGAGATGGAAACAATTCCTCCAGGATCTTTTCCACTGTGTGATAACTTCAGGCAGCAGAGGAGAACAAGGAAGTGAAAGGGAAATTAAACAGATTTCATCTGAGGTGTGCCAAAGTTCACAGGCGACAAACCCGGAAGCTGAAATAAGTTAGTTGCGTCTAATGTGGAGCTTGTTTTCATAAGACATTTTGCCTCTGTCAGATGCCTGGTGATGTGACAGGCTCCTTCCTGATGTTCAGACGAGTTCAGACTAAATGTAGGTTTGCAGCACTCAGACTCTAATTATCAGGAGCAAAATGAAAATCATTCTTTCTTCTCACCTGACAACTGACTGCAGTTGTTTAAATTATTTGCGCTGCTGGTGGCGAGTCCTATTGACAGCGTCTGGGAGTGATCATTGTAAAGAATGAATGTCTCTGCAGTGAAAGGTTTTTGTTTTTGTTGTTTCTATTGTGGATTTACTCAACATGGTATTATGTCTAAACAGGATCCGTCTTCAGTCTGCCTGTTTATGCTACAGCAGCATAACACAGGCTCATCCCAGTTTCATGTATGAAACAACAAAACCACATGTTCTTTTCACATCCCTTTGAGAACCAAAATGCAAACCCGTTTTTTCTGATTTCCGAATTTTGTTTGCGATGATATGAAACTGGGGCAATAAACAGGGTTAGTATGTAACAAGGTCCCTGGTTCTCTTCCTCTCTGGGGCTGGTTTCAACTGTGTGGCGTCTGAAAACCCTCCTAGTGTCTGTGGGGGTTCTCTCCAGGTACTCCAGGTTCCTCTGACCTAATAGGTTATTGTAAATGTCCCGTAGATGTGAATGGTTGTCTGTCCATTGACAGCTGGGATCGGCTGCTAGGACACCTAACCAATGATCCAAAGCCTGATTATATCTGAAGATGAATAATAACGTCACCCTGATTATCTAAAGAGTGCTCATGATACAACAGGCCGGCATTGCGATGCTGCATCTATTGTTATGTCTGGGACTGAGACGTGCATCATCTCCCATCTTCTCCTCCGTTCACCCTTGACTGTGCTTCAGTTACACCAAGAACCAAATCTGGATATAGGCAGCACAGATGAGCCCAGAAAAGAGACAATCAACTGCAAAGTGTGTTAACGGGACAGAGAGTGCAGCCTTTTTCTGACAGGCCAGAACAGAGAGGAGCTGTTGAAACGACACAGAACTTCTCCTGTTCCTCTTTGAGAAGGACACGGTTTAGGCTAGATGAGGTCAAATGCTAAAACCCCGCAGCGTAGCTATGCTGTGTAGGAATGTGGGGCTCTACAGGAAATTGGGTCACATGGTGTCGACTACTGGGAACTGAATAAAGGGCAATGGCGCAGTGTTTCAGGCTTATCCCAGTTTCTTTTCATGAGACCATAAGAGCGTGCTACTCACAGAAAAGTTGACCTAACTAGAGATCTGTCTGTTTTTGTGTTATTGTATGTATATATATATATATACATATATATATTCCGATTTACAAGCATGATTGTTTATTATAGCGTCTGTGGGCACCTAGAAGCAAAGTCACTGTGCAGTACACAGCCTCCTCTCCATCCTAAAGCACTGGGATCACCTCCAGCTCCGTCGGCCGCCGCCTCGCTCTGACCACACTCTTTATTTAAGCCATACATGTTTACGATGGCGGAGCAAGTACAGTTCAAAGAGTTCAAAGAGCACTACATATTCATTGGTTACAAAATAATAATTAAAAAAAAACCATAAATGAATAAATAAGGGCAGGGTACGTGTAATTGCTGCAAGCCCATTATTCAATTTGTTGCTGAGACACTGTGTGCCTTAAATCTGAGGGATGGCTGCAGCCCGAGGGCGCCCAGCACCCATTTCCCCTGTGAGCCCTGATGTGATTATCTTTCATTTAGCACCTTAATGTTTTGCCTCCACTCCAATTACCCACAAGAACGTCTCTCCTCCATCTACCACCCACCGTCTCTGTAGGTCTTCCACTTTCATATTTTTCACCCACAACAAGTCTTCAGAGGAGAGGACTCCCCACCTCCACATTTCATTGTAATTATAACGCTCTCACGACGGACTGAGCCGACAGACCCCTCGGCATGTCGTGTTCTTTTTTTTTTTTTATTGATCTGAACAGGCAGCGATCACATGAGACATGTAAGTCAAAGGTTACATAACCTCCCCCAAAAAAAGAGGAATATTTGTCAAAGTCAGAAATAATGAGGAGTACTGCTTCGTGGCCTTTTTCAATGTGCAGCGATGACAACTCTGCTTTTTATATTGTGTGTACTTGTTAAACTGTGCGTGAGTTTGACTTTCGACTATGTGTCTGCTGCATTTTTTGATTAAGATGTCATATTCTGTAAGTGGACCTGTATTCCTGGACAGACAATTAATTTTAGAGGTTGAATGTTATATGATTGATTCATCTCTGACTTGACTCAGAGAAGCCCTGTGAGCCGTCTCAAATTTTGCTGTAAACATTTCTTCTGTGACTTTTTTATGTGCCAAAACAATAACATCTTCAGTTTTAAAGTTTTGAAAGATTTCTAAAATATTTCCTCATTATCGTAACAGGCGGAGCACTGTACAAATGCAATATCTATATCTATATGTGAATCTATTTGTGGATTTTTCCCAGGAGATAAAATAAAGTCTATATATAGTCTATATATATAAAATCTATGTATATCTATATATGTATTTAGAGAGAGATGGATAGATACAGATATATACTGTTACAGATTTATTTTTAATCCAATAAGTGTTCAAACCCACAGTTGCCTTGTGTATGTAATGTAATCTGTGTAAGTTACGCATATCCAAACTTGATCTATCTTAACAGTCATTATTGCATATTTCAATGAAAGACGTTCCAAAAGTACTTGGAAATTTGCCATCAGTTAAAAACAGAAATAGAGAAGTGAGAGGAGATTTAAAAATACTAAAACAAACATCCAGAGTTTGGGGCATTGAAGCAGAACACACAAAAATGCTTTTGAAAAATACACAACAACTGTAGTGGATACGTAACTAGATATGTGTACATCAAATCTGACAAGGCACAACAGCCAGCCCTGAGCACGGGAGCACAATCATATTACTGGACCAGCAATCAGCAATGACCTCCTGTTTTTACCCCTCGACTGCATCTGTACAAAGAAACTTGAGTGAGCGTGTGAAGGTTTGTAGAAACGTTGGTGTGCCTCTGGAGAACATGAAGTTGGCTGAGCTTAACCCCACTTTTGGTTAGTAAAGATGGTGGAGAACAAATCACACATTGAAGGCAGGAAAGCGGGCTGAAGCTTGTGGGCAGGAGTGCAGAGAAAATGTCGAGAGCAGAGGCAGCATTAGCAGAGGAAACCTGTCACAGCTTCGGCTGAATTTACATACTGCCCTCATTCCTGCCTGCAAAAAGTTGAATAAAGCACAAGATGCAAAGCAGATGCATCTGAAAGGCGGTGGGAGAACACAAGCTTTGTGAATATAACTACAAAGACGCATGAATATGAAGACGCTTACGATTGCAAAAGGTCTGTTGCAGCAAGTTACTGCAGTCGTAGCACCGAGATGCTCTAAACAGCAGCCCATCACACCGGTTTACAGACATCGTGTAGGTGTGCATCAAAAACACCTGCAGCTCATACATACTTCTTGCTTGTCTAAGTTGAATTCAAACTCTCTGAAGGGAGTTTTATCACTTTGCACAACATGAGTCCTGTCCTCTTATCACCAGTGGATGCTGATCATAAGTGACATTAACAAATACGACTGATAAATAGTGGTTCTATCATCAGACAACCGCTTCGGCGCACAGCAGTTTACATACTTTCCTGCCATTACAGGTCTGCAGGGAAATGACTGACTGACAGCTCAGTGTGAATTACACATTAATGTTCCACAGAAACACAGTGATTCTCAGTCCACTCACAGCTGCTCAAGGAACTATCACTCACAACACATAAAACAGTTTGTTTTATCAACACGGATGATTTGTGTCGACAGACAGTACATCTTGGCTCCGCATGTATGAAAATAAAAGATTTGCACAATGTGAACTGCTTTTTCTCTGCAGGTAATTTGTTGACAATATACTAGGTAGACCATCAGAGTGACGGCATGTGATAAAAGTGACTATATGCTCGATTTGTGACATCCACAGAGATAGTAACACATACGTGGCAAAGACACCTGCTGAACCTGGTTTGTGAGGGATTGTGCAATCCGAGATGAGACGCAACCCGTTGCTACCTCACGTCATATCGCCCATGTATTCACACGGCAGATTTAGCGATATAGATTAGAAACATGATAGAAATGACATTTATAGCAAAGATCAGTGGACAAATATCAACGTCAGATTTTAGATTTTTGTTTCCAGTTCTCTACAAGTTCAGTTCAGTAATAAAATGATGAACGTCAGTAAGTAAGTTCACAAACAAACAGACTTTGCTAGACAGGGAGACAGGTAGAGAGAGAGAGAGAGAGAGAGAGAGAGAGAGAGAGAGAGAGAGGATGGGGGTGGGGAGGGCCGTGTCTCTCTCCCTCTGATTCACGTGAACAGGTTTTGAGTCTTAAATTATTTTGTACAAAAAAATCGTGTGTTCAGTGTTTGCAAAGCCTGAGCAATGTTTGACATAAGAGATTATGAAATTTAAACATAAATAAGGTCACCTTGTTTCCCTCCATATTATAAATAATCATGAAAATCATGACAATCGCAAGTATTTCCTTGACAATAATCACACCTTGAAAATCTATAATCGTGGCATCCCTATACGTGACACACAACTGGAACACATACAGCTGAGGGTATATTCAAAAAACAAAAACATGTCAAACCTGTCGTTTACAGTGGAATGTGCCGAGCCTGTCTGGTTTGAAAAGCAGACAATATATGATCAATTTCAAAAGTTAATTAGTCTTAAAGTTAGTTGCAGGTGTGTCTGTGTCGTGCTCTGTGTTTGACAATCATCATTTCACGAGTGTACAGAGGATAAGAACGTAAATAAAACCCCATTTTGTCCTTTTGTATTCCCATGTAATCATAACTTCACAGCAGAGTGTGGAAACGCTAACAAATTCAAGATGTGGAAATGTACATTGATGTTTCCTTTCTTTAAGATGCTGAGGCTTTAGGCCTCTTCATTTGATAAAATAAAAATTACTTACACTCCAAAAAACATTCTGAAAAACTCACACAATCACTGTCGAGTTCACGTTCCCTCCAGCTACGGCATGTTCCAACAGGAACTTTCATCACTTTCGTCACATCTGTACTAGTCAAACCATTAGACGAAACTCAACACAGCTCATCCAGCTTGCAGGCAAATACTGTATGCCAGTTAGATACAAACCCAGTGGAGACCCACGGCACGACTCACCAATCACTGGAACTATCCTCCTTTGAGTAGACCCATTTGATGGAAAAGAAAAGTTTGTTTTGTGTGAACATAATGTAAAAACTCATACAGAGATGAGCAGGAAGACACCATGAAGAAAAGAAGCTGACAGAGGTTAAACAACTCCTGCTGCTTTGGATGAAAGCATCTTTCTGAAGCGAAATGCAGATCAACAGCCAGTAAAAGGATCTTAGTGGGATGGGAACTGATATGATTTTATTGCCTAAGCGGCGCTGGTGGTACTGAAACATTGGATAAAAATTGATATTTATCACCAATGGTTGTGGAAATACAACGTGTAACATATGGCCAAGTGGAAAAATATATTTTCTGAGAAAATGGTCTTATTTTTGTTTTGTTTTTACTTTGTTTTTTACTTTTGTTTTAGTTATAATTTTGTGATAATTAAGAAGGCTGACCATCATCAGCGGTTGTGTCACATCCATTTACAAACAGACAACAGGACGGCAGCACAGCAGTGAGAAACAACTCTAACAAACCAGATGCTGAAGCCTTCAGAGGGACCAGACGAGATGCTTCAAGTACCCTTCAGTGTGTCCGTCACACGGGAGTCCATATTAGTGTGGTGATGAAAGGAAGTGCTTTCAAGTTACTTAGAAACAGCTTAAATGCGGAGGAGGACGAGTGACGATCACAACGCTGATAGCTGTTACTCTCCTTATAGCAGTGTGAAAAATTGCTTTGCATTTACACAGTAAAAAAATCACAATAAGTCAGAACATAAGTGTAATGTTACTATTAAAAAACATGACCTTAAAACACAAAAACACTGTTTATTTAACTGTTTATTTAAATGAGCAACTTTTTTGTACATGTTTTCATAAAGATTGGCCATTAAGAGGTGATGTTCGATGTTTTATAGGTCAAATCATAGCAAGTGTCAGAACTGCATTTGGGGAGGCATGGCACCCCCCTTGTATAATTGAAGGGGAAACACTGATTAGTGACTAATTCATAGCTGTATAGATCACCTGGAGATCAAAGTGCTTCACAGCGTAACAGAATTATGTTGCGATGAAATTACGTGATTTTAAATTTGCTGAAGAGCCTTTAATTTTGTCTGATTTTCCTGATGAGACACAGCACAGCGCTCATTAACCAATGCAAAACAATGTGTTCAAACATGTGTTCTCAGGTCATATTTTAGTTCCTGTGGATGCCCAAGCGTATATGAGTAACATAATGGCGAGGTTTACAAACAGCAGTAAGAATTATTCATGAGGTAGATCAGAGAGAATGTTTATTTATTCCATCTGGAAAAATGAAACTTAAGTATTTTGCACCGAGCAAAAACAGCACATAGAACATAATTATATATCCTCTGTCTGTATCACTTTTATCTGTATCAGTTTTTTACATTATACATACTGTATACACACACACACACACATATACTTGTATGTATAAATATTTAATTTTAAAAAGTGTTTTAGCTAAAGCAGAAGATGGTGAGACAGTGAGTTTGTGAATACATCAATCCACAATGTCTCAAGCAATTTAACAACAATGTAAACAATGTGTAATAAATGTCATTGAGGATTACCACATGACTCCATCTAACCGGCTAATAAAATAAGATAATAATAACTTATGGCGGTGTCAACATTGAACAACTAAAGACATCTGCAAGTTACGAACGGTGTGGACACAAAAATTTGCACTATTTGTGTTCCAGGTTAATCTGAACATTGCAGGACGGGAAATTGACCGCTGTTCTTGTGCTAGTTCGTAGTTGATAAAAGAGCCCATGCTGTACACATGGGGGGGGGGGGGCAGACAACTGATGCCTAGGATCCCCTGACACATGATTTGACAGAATCAGCTGTGTTGTGCTACTGTTTTCCCGTCTGTTTAGTTAAAAGTTGAAATTGAGATAGTCATGTATGTTCTTTGTACTCTGTTTTTGACTATTTAAACTATTTGTCGTTCAGCCCTAGTAAACAGAGAGAAGATATTCAATTAGCATTTTGCTCAGCCACCTTCCTGCGTGGACCAAAAGATTTTTACTCTGGTCACACCTCTGGTGTGTGTGTGTGCTTTGTGCTGAGTGTCACAGTTCATCCACATCATGACTGCTGCCACTGCTTTACAGTCTTTCTTGATCCTGAAGTCTCTGAACGATCACACACCATCTCTGCAGTGGGTTTCTTTTCCACTGTCGCAGGAGGATCCATCCACGCATCATATGACATGTAAAAACAATCATGGGCTCACAGATATAATCACAGCTAATGGCCTGAACAAGCAGCACTAAACTCCTACAGTAGAGCCAAAGAATCTCCGCCCTATCCATTGGTCCTACCCTAACTTCAGCTCAGAAGGAACCAGCTTTCAGGATCGGAGGGGAGAAATTGACCCAGGAGTTGAGCTCCATAGCAACAGCACTGAGAGTACAGCATGGCTGAGTGCAGTGAGTCTGTCTCACACACTGTTTTACAGCAGAAAACCAGCTGTATGCATTTAGTCGCACTCAATCGATGCAGACTCCTGTGGATCTGCTGCAGTAATGTGACACTGTATCAAAACTTTTAGGATTAATTATTGACAATATACTGATGCACTAGCCCAGTGTTCAGGCAACAGTAGCCCAGTGCTGGCCTAACGCTAGCACAGAACTAGCCCAACATTAGCCCAATACTATCCCCACACCCTCTAGTGTACTGATAAGCTTTAATCGCATAAAAGTGATTAAAGCCGACGCTTTATATGACCCCACAGTGCTATTATTTTGCAGCTGAGACAAATAGTTGTAGACTGAGTAAACATATATGATATCGATCAACCTTTCCAGTTGTTCCTTTCTGAATTTAAATTTGTAAACAGTTAAAAACCTTTGAGTCTAAGAAGATCTGAGAAGAACCAGTGACCTAAAAATGGCAAAAAGGAAGCATGTCAGGAATTTCATCCAGGGCAGAGCAGGTTTGCAGCTGTAGAACAGAAACAGTTTCAGCCTACAGCTTTTGGGCAACTTGAAAGAACAGTAAAACAAACAAGCCTGAAACTTTCCAAACCAGACGAGTTTCAGCCACAAACGAACCATCAAAAGCTGAAAACACTGCCGTAAGAGAGAGGCTGAAAATTAATTTACGCAAAAATACAAAGAATTCAATTACGTGCATGAAAAAAAACCTTGGCTTTCTTCAACAAATCATTACTTTTACTTTTACTTTTTTTACGTTTTCTTTTAGTCGTCATCAGGGAAAAATGCTGTACTTGTACTGTCTCACATGCTTGAAAGTCCAGATGTTCCAGTATTTCATACTTGTTGGGCTGTTAGATATGATACACTAAACAGCAATTCAGTTTCTGGAATAATCCTGCTGACAGATGGCCACTGACAGAGTCCAAACATACACTCAATGCAAAAAAGAAGAAGAAGAAAAAAAAAAGATTTTCACCACAATAGTTGTCATATTATATTTAAACTGCTTTTTATCACACCACTGGCACATCCATCAGACAGGTGTAATACAAATATACTGCTCACTATTCAAATCTTTAATCCTTTAAACCAGGATTCCCCTGAAGTCCATCTCTCAAACAAAGTGGAACCCACGAGATCTCCATTGAAACTAGAGGAGAGTCAGATAAAACGCCATTTTCTGGTGCCTTGTCTAACTTGTTTACTCATTTACCATAATGTATCCATGCTGTTTGCTTCTGATATACTCATCTGCTGTTATATAATCCTGGCTTTAGAGTGGTGCCATGTATAAAACTGCAAATCAAGTAGCCAAACATTCTCCTTTACCACAGCGGCTCCAGCTCCACACCTTCCTCAACAGGGTTTTCAAACCAGAGAAGTTGTAAATAGATGTTGGTTTCACAACAGTAATACCTTTCTTGACATGGCAAACAGCAGATGGATTGACAGGACATGTGTGGCAGCCTGGGATGGCTTTGGATTAACCTAGATTTAACAACCTTTCCAACACAGCGTGACAACACATTCAGTTTTAAGCCAGTTAGCCACCACATCCACTAACACAAGCTTCTTCAAATATCTAATCTGTCTTTTTAACAAGATAAAGGCTTTCCTGGGGGAGAACTCCTCCTCACCAATCACTGACATGCCTGCAGGAGTTTCTGTGCTGACGGTGTGTGTGTGTATGTGTGTGTGTGTGTATGTGTGTGTGTGTTTAGGTGGACAGAAGCGAAAAAAATTCCAAATGAGCATGTGCATGTCTTATACAGAATGTATGGCAGCCAGCACTGCCAGACTGTCAAGAATTTAGCTGTAAGCTCCGCCACCAGTTCACCTGTGAAAGACACACACACGCAGACATAACTTACATTACTGGTGAGCATCCAGGTCTGATCTACAGGGCATGAACAGATGAATAATAAAGACAATTTACCCATGACCCTTGTTTCCTGCTTCTCAGTCAGTTATACCTGAATTATATGCAGCTAAATAACTTAATCATATCCATTTCCAAACATATTTACTTTAAACACTGCTCTGTTAAGAAGCCCCCCTGTTGTCGAAACTTCCAGCATA
>CAAKHB010003702.1:52779-63533 GCA_901007665.1 Aeoliscus strigatus
TCTATGGAAGCCAAGTTTGCATTGGCCAAAACAGGTTTGGGTTTCAAGTGTTCTTGACCTTTGAAAAACATCAATCCTGTACTTAACTTCTCCTAACAACCACAAATGGAGTGCGCACAGACACACACACACACACACACACACACACACACACACACACACACACACACACACACACACACACACACAGAAATGTTTCTCTTTTCAAATTGCAAACACAGATTGTCATTTAAACTCATGCAATCCAGAACCTACATCCCCTTCAGTCCTCAGAATCTTATGATCAGTGTGGATGATTTAGGAGAAGATGAACATCTGTCCAATGTGCCTGTTTAACATTAAGAAGATGCTTTCCTAATAGCTGAGACCTCACTCTCACTCACATTTGGTTTTAAAGCAAAAGTTACACACATGCACAATTTTTCTCCGAAAACCTTTCAAAGCTCCTGATTTATCTGTCATGACTGTTCAAACTTGAAGCCTTCTCTCCAGCAGAGAAGATTCTAACCTCTAATGAAATACAACCCACTTGTGACTTTGCAGAAAGTAGATTCAGGCCATGCCTACACCAACATGGAACCATTATAGTTTTATAAACCTTTTCCATACTCAGTGACTCGTCTCCGGAAATGTGTGAGCCCACTCAAATCCATGTGCCAAGCCTGTATATGTGCGCTGTAACCTGCAACAGAAACACACCAAAGAAAGAGGACGCACACAAACTCTTGGGACGTAAACAAAAAGACGATGAATAAGATTGCGACAAATATGAACTCAAACAAAAAGAAGATATTTGTGTGAACAGCTGAACAGACACATCACATTCAGCAGATTCTGTAGAACCAACACAACAGGGTGAGCCAGCATCGTTGTTGTTTGCGAGTTGGCGCATGTGGGCCATGGAGAGGTGGAGCTATGGCGTCAACAGCGCATCAACAATGCGTAGGTGGTACCTGACTTCAAAAGAGATTGTATCCGGGCTCCAAATCAAGGGCTCCCAGTGGAGGAAATGTCCATGTGTGGACATGGCCTAAGACCTCTTTTAAAGCACGCAACGTCTGGCAATGTAGGGGCCAATCCGATGTATTTGAGATTTCCCTTAAGTGAAGTCAAGTCAATGCCACATCAGCTGGCATTTGTCATCTGGGTTGTCGTGTATGGTTCAGTAAATGATTGTTTGAGTTGGAGGACACGTCTCCAGAGCGAGGAAATGTGGTCAGATTTATCTGATCTTTTAAGGGGCATTGGTTTTGATCATGTATTTTTATCAAAAAAAGAACATCACTTGTTTTCTTCCCTTATTTTTTATTTTATTTTGCACAAAAGAAGCGTTTGTGAGCGTTTTGCGGGGTTTCCCCTTAAATGTGAGTTGACATGAGTCCTGAATTTAAAAATCTAATTTGGTTCAGCAGTTAACGCTGAACGTTTCAGTTTGTACCAATGGATCTCTGTTAAATTTGACTGGTTCATTGAATCACCTATGTCTCCTAAATGTACCAAAAATAAACAAAATGAAATAAAAATGAATCTGAAGGATTTTGGAGTTAGACAAAGAAAACCTTTCAAGCTTGTAGAGAGGAGGATTTTTCCCCCCCACTTTCTGTCTCACTCAAATCTATCTTTGCTCTCAACATGGGTCGTTCACTTACCCAACATACTTGCGTTAGGTCAGACAGCGTTGAGGAGGCCGAAGATCAAGGAAGGAAGAAGGAAGGAAGTACAGAAAGGTTTCTTTTTAAAGGTGAGCAGGCAGTTCACATCTCCATGGACCTTCTTCCTGAGGCAGCGGGAAGACTGAGATGGACAATGAGTCGGAAACATTCAGAGGACCATTGAAGTTCACAGCCAAGGTTTTTTGGACAGTTAATGCCTGTGTGATATGTGAGCGAGCGTGTGTTTATATGCACAACAGTCTGGATGTCCTCCAGAGAGAATTCCTCCTGAGCATTCAACCCTTGGACCTCCTTCCACACAAATATCAACAAGGCCTTGTGAGATCCAAGTTCTGAGCTGTTTTTATTTATAGATAAATTATTTTCTCTGCCACATGCCACATTTAAAAATAATAATCTAGAATATTAACACATAAATCTATGCTTTGAAATAGACTCCAAAGCCCTAAAATAGACACTAAAATAGAGTCATGCAGGGTTCATTTTAAATGTCGTCAGTGTCAACCTGCAAACTGTACTAGAGCTTATGCAAAGACGAGTTTATCTGAAGAAAAATAATAAAATGAAATGAAATAAAAAAAGAATAAAATGAAATATGCAATTCAAGTGACAAACATTTGCACCAATTCATTTCTTCCCCAATATGTTCACTACATAAAGAACAGAACAAAATAAACTAGAATAAAATTTAATGAAAAAATGAATTAAATCCAATATGTAAGGTGCATAAAAAGGACTAACATTAGTTATTATGATTACAATAATACAATAACTTTTTGCACCAATTCATTCATTAATTTCTACTCCAACATGTTCACGTCATAAAATAAAATAGTACAAAATAAAAATCAAATCAAATACCTGAAGTAGATAAAAAGGACAAACATGCATTCATTTCCACCCAAACATCTTCACTAACATCTTCACTGTGCGACAAATCGACTTGTATTGTGAATTAAAGCAACGGGATCATATTTAGAGCCTCTGTATGTGTATCTGCTTGGCTGAAGGAGTCGACATTAAGCCGACCTTCAGGTCAACTGACCGCAGTGACCTTTGGAGTCAATGGGTGACAGAGGAATATGATCTATTTGCAGCAACAGAGGGTTTTAGAGGACAGCAGCCTTATGAACACCAATTATGTGACTTATCTTCCCAGAGAGACCACAGGTTAACCATTCACATGGCCAGCAGTCGTCCTCTGCTTCAACAACTCTCCAGAATAATGAAGAAAAAAAATACTTTTGATAAATAATCACAACAGTCTTTTATGTTCTTACTCAGTGTTGCTGTAATTTTGACCGACTATTAACAAATATTTTACCCCCAGTCATAAACATAATTCTGAGGCTTTTCTAAAAATTATAGAAAGAATAGTGAGGATGGATGAGACATTCATCCTCACTGGTGATAAAAGAAATTCAGCCTCATCATTATGACTCATCAGCAAAGAAACATGTTGAGACTCAGCTGGTAAAATGGACATTGCATTGTGAAACACCTACATTTACTGACTTTTCAAATGCTTCATTATTTTTTCCAACAGTGTGCTGTTAAATGCAGTGTTTTCAAAGATGGAGGCAAGTGAAGTGAAAGAACATTTCACTTTTTCAAAGATCAAAGATCCACCATGAAGGATCCTTGACAATGTTCATGACACTATCAAAGCCTTTGGGCAGTTCTGTTATTATATCATCTGAAGTTGTGTTAAACAGAAGTAACTAGCTCAGCTAAGTGTTTAAATACTAATGAATTAATACGAATATAGTTTATCTGTACCAGCACGTTCAAAGAATATCTCAAAGTGCCACAGGTCATATATCAGGTTAAATAATATAAAGGTACAGAGGATCATCACCAGTGTCACTTAAACTATGAAATGTAGTGGGAGCTGGAGCTTCTCCTTCACAAAATGTATTTTACAATATTTTAGAATGTGTTAGAATATATAATCATTTGATTAGAAAATGACTTTCATGGGATTTGTTTTGTAGGATCTATTTCCTTTGTGCAGCCCTCCTTCGGGTCTTAGATGATGTTGTTTACAGAGTTTGGCCAGCTGTTGTTTTCATAGCTGATATGTGGCACACAGATGTTCTATTTAACAGGGTGACTCACTTACTCACCTGACAATCAGACAGAGAGAGAGAGAGAGAGAAATCCCACTTGCTTGTTCTTTTATACAAGAGGGAAGAAGTGAGAAGCAGGATAAGGTAACAAATCCATGATATAAAAGGATTATAGAGGTTTCACAGCAACTGCATGTAACCCCGCCCCAAATACCGACCTCAAAAAAGAACCTATTCACAAGGAATTATGCCGTTTGTAAGCAGATGCAGCATTCTACACATAATGTCTGGGTTCGTGCGGAGGAGGGTTTGGGTGAAATGTGTTTTGAGGATCCTAAAAAAAAAGCATCTGTCACCTAACTGAACTGTAAAAGGCTGTTTATAAATAAATCAATCTAGAAAATAACCAGAGCTCTATACAGTAGGCGTGCAGGGGCATCACATCACTATAAAGCTCTGGAGTCCACCCCTTTCCAAGACAGAAAAGAAGTAGTTCCTTTTCCGGCTTTGACTTCAGGGTGATCTTCCGTTAACCAGTTGATTAACAACCCGTCACTTCCATTCGGTCACAAGTTTACGTCGTGACTTAGATGATTATCATTCATTCCATCTGCCGTGTTCCCCTCTCAGGGTGGCTGATCTGCAACCTCGTGCTTGCTCCATTGCCCCTAAGACAAATACAATCTACAGTCAATTCTATAAATCTATTGATGATGCGTAGATGTGACATAATGGTTGTGTTGTCTTTTATTTGCCATGCAGTGAGGTGGCGACTCATCCGATTGGCTCTAGCAATACTGGGACCTTTAGCAGGAGTAAGTGTAGGATGACAAACAAATGAACAAACTGGGTACAAAGGTAGCTCTGAGCATGAACACATCATAAATTGATCAGTGCTGTAGTGGTTTTAGCTGTATATGTTTGGATCGTGGATTATAACCTTAAAGACAAACAGCTTATTGTAACTGCGACAACATAACCTGTATTTATTGCAAAACGCGAGTCTATCTGTCTTTTTCTTTCTGAGAGACCATTGAGCTATTCCAGCTTTAGCTCATCCACCCAAAAATTTCTGAATAAGCCCATTTAAGGGAAACTCTGATAAATAACATTGTGTATTAAAAAAGGAGTATGAAGCCAACATGTCTGCTGGCAGCACAAATGAGTGAGGAATGAAAGCAGCCTCCCAGAGAGGGTCGTATTACCTTTCCCTCTCCAACTACGCCTTTCATGTCTCTATCCACCTTTCCTCTTCAACCCAATGTGTATCTACATTGATGGAATTATTCATGTGACAATTTAGTTCAGTTTGCTGCTTTTATGCCAGCTCATTTTCTGTCCCAGCCAAGCCGTTGCCATGGAGACAGACTGTGCTGTGACCTTTCAGGATTGACCTGTTATGTACTAAGTGGTTGCTACACACAACACACACACCGCTTAGTGTGGGGTTGTGTTCACACACAGGTACACAGAGGTCCCCCACATCTCAACGGCTACATGTGCACAGACAAGGTCAGCGTTTGTCACTTATTTCAATCATGGAACTCTCCAGCCTGTAGGCTGTTTCCAGTGAAATTATGGATAGATATGTACGGTACAGGTTTAACAACCTAAACTACATTCTGAGTCTCAGTGAATTTATGATTTGAAGAGGCCCCCATCTCTGCTCTCTGAATTCAGAGTTGTTCTTTACAGCCCTCTAGACATTGGAAGGGAAAAAAGCAAAAGTTTGTGCAAGACTGCTAATGCTCTGTTTTCACTATCTAAACATGACGGAGTGTGCAGTGTTTGCATCTGCCAAAAGTCAGTTCCAGTTCCTCAAGCTCTCTGTCATTTGACTGAATGATTATTATTATAATTATTATTATCCCAGTTCAGCATGTTTGCTACGTAACTAGTTCTGCGTACATGCAATATTTCTTTTTATTTCCTCTTCTGTGCGCTATGAACCCCTCACGTTAATGCAATAATGGTTTCCGAGAAGAATCACGAAAAATTTCTTACCATGGGAATGCATCGACTTTGGAAAATCGTGAAGAAAAAAATCATTACTGCAGCTGCATCTTCCACTCTTGCTCTTCTCATCATCTTCCATAAACTAAAGATTGTGTTTGGGGAATAATTGCCGTTCCAGCAATATGTGGTCAGTCACTGGCTCATGGACTGCTATGGGTCCAATTCCGTGATTTTCTAGTTACAATTTTAGGAAATGAATCGCTTTCCAGACTATATGAGGGAAAAGGTGTTTTCAGGGCCACTTCTCACTCTACCCACATACTGTAAACTATATGTCGATGTGTGCCAACAGTAGGTGGTTTCTCAACCTGCGGCCCGTGGACCACTGTAGAGCCACCTTCAAAATAACTCAACGAGGGATTTTCTGGTTCAGTATTAAAGTCACTAAAGTCATTGAATGCATGAACAGTCATTTAAAAAATAACAATGTTTTTTGTGGTTTGTCATGCATGGATATGTATGTATATGTATATGGTCCTGACTTTCTATCCTTGCTGCTTTCCTTCGCTCCTGCCTTTTTACCGCTTTCTCTTCCCTTGAGTCTCTCTCTCTCGCTCTCTCTCTCTGATCGTCCCTGTTGCTCTCTTTGTAGACAAAGGTAGACAAAGAGAAGACCATCCACATGTAGCATTGGATCTGTCTGAGGTTTCTGAGCCTGTAAAAGGAAGTTTTTCCTCACCTCTGTTGCTAACAGCCGCTCAAGGGAATGTTGTGTTTCTATTACAATAGTCAATTTGCTAATGTTATGAGATAACTGTTGTTGTGAACTGTTGTTGTGGCGCTATACAGATAATATCTGACTTGAATTAACTCATATAATTAATCATATAACTCATATCAATCTTTCTGTAAAGATTCTTTTTTGTGACGCTGTTGATCCATGCAGTGGGTTAGTAGAAGAGTGTGAGCTTCACACTGAAGCGACGGGACATGCTGGTCAGGCAGGCTCACATACGCATGCACTCAACTGGAGAAAACAGTCAGGATGATGCTGATGAGATGAGTCACAAAGTGAAAACCCGCCCCAGATGAGACGGCACATAGACATTTCCGTCTGTGAAAGAACTGCTTCACAACGAGTTTCAACACATTCTTTCCATCTGATGATGAATATTTATTGTTTGACCTCATCCTGGCCATTTTCCTGACAAATGTCTGTGTCTAAAAGGAACCATAAGGATAAATTTGATAACTGGACTTGACTCTTCTCCCTAAACAGCTGTAAAGTGTCCACAGGTGTGAATGTGTGTGTTGCTGGCTGTGTGTCTCCAGATCACTGAGCACACTGTCAAACTGAGACTCTGTACCCTGTATCCATTGTGTTACACTGTGAGACTGTCTTCTTCTATGAGACTAAGTTAATTATGTTTATTTAAAGTCGTATCTGGCCTTTTTCATCTGAAAGTCAAGAATTCCTTTGACAATGTCAGACCTGCATTTTGCTTAATGACACAACAGAGAAACGTCTCATCAGTGGTAATTATTATGCTGGACACATTCAACACTTTAAGCATCAAAACCTGTGTATACGCGCATATAATATGCCATGTGTGTTGTTGCCGTATAAGCTTTTCCTGCCGAGGTATTTTTCTGTTGATCAATCGGTAGAATAACCAATAGGAAGCTCCTACTCCCTAAATGGACTTGTGATTGGGGAAAAAGTCCCAGGCCGTGTGTGACTTCAGTCACCGTTGTGTGTATTTTGTTCTCCATGCCAATGATGTGCTGATAGGTTGTGCAGCTGCAATATGACCCACGCTTTTGGATTTTTTTTTACTTACGCTTTTGAAGCAGTTCATTTTGTCATTCTCCCTCCATAGACACAAGAACAATGTGTTTAATATGCCCATAGACCGTCGCTCTGGTGAAGAGTGGAAACCCGAAACACTATTATGAGACAAAGCACAGCTGTTTTCAGTGATATGATTCATATCACTTAACTTGTTTATTTGTGGAATTTATAAGAAGTTTTCTTTTTAAGTATTTATTAGATTTTTTTGTTACAATGATAATGACATTTTATTTTTTCTTTTTGAGTATGTTTTGTGTTGTTTCTAAGAAAAGGACATTTTGTCTTGTCGTCAAAATTAAAAATACATGTTATGATCATGTCCACTATTTTTCTACAGTACACCACAGTATTGTTAAGTTGGTTGGTAGTGGATACATTGATTTGTCATGTCTTGATGGACTAATAACAGACCTTTGACTCATTGAAAATTTTCTTTGTGGACCTTTACGATTTGTATTTATACAAATTACTTCTTCAAAATAAACATTTTCCTCGTGCGCCCTCTGTTCAAAGGCGTCCTTGTCTCGTAAGCATCATATATAGCTCTGTCCCTTCCTTCTTTCAGCTGTGACACTGAGAAGTCATCCAAAATCAAGGGTTTTTTACCTGGCTAATTGTTGCACTAATAAGATGCTTGTTTATCTAGAAAGACCAATTAGACATGTGAATTAGCATCATTAGGCCAACGTTGTTTAAACCTGCCATTAGGATGCAGCAGCAGAGTGAATGTTCTCATGCCTACTCTATGTTGGACACGACTGTTATGAAAGATGTGCTGCACAGTTTGCTTCGAGATAGAGAACGCTTTGGTCAGGTTCATGGTAATACTGTTTAGCACATGGCACATGTTGTCGAGTCATGCATTCATGGGAGAGGTTTTTAATAGAGAGTTTGAAAGAAAGAAATATATGTAATAGGTTGATATTTGCTGACTCCCTTGACTTTTTATATGTTTCAGAGTAATTTCATATATACGTGCGAGAATTAGAAGCAGCCCCAAGTAAACATAAAAAACGGACACTATCATGATTGCCAGTATTGATTATTGCGATGATGGTAGCGCTCAGTACATCTCTCTCACTGTGACAATCAGTGGTCACATTCTGGAGACGTCACATTTTAGTATTGGCTCAGCTTGCTTGCAAATTCGACGGGGGTGTGTGTGTGTGTGGGGGGGGGGGGGGGTAGCAAGAACAGACGCAGGTCTTAGGTACTCTCCAGTATGGAAATGCAGAATAGAGGTAGAACTGAACTTTGATATCAGGATGTCTGCAGTACCCTATCTGCCCCCAGTAGAGGCAGCAGTTTTTCAGTCTGTGGCTCTCACCAATCAGAGCACAATGATGTAATTGGTTATTAAGCTGTGAATCATGCATGCATGGCTGAAGACAAAGGCATACATGAATCCAGCCTATTGTCAGCCTTATTGTCCTTCCCGGAAGGAAGTCCTCACATTGTGCATGAAAAGCCTCACACATTGCAAAGCTGGAAAAGTACTTCTTTTTTTTTCTTTTTTTGGGGCAGTGGGTGGCTCACCTTTTCCTATGTCTGTGTGTCACTCACTATGAGTGAACAGCAATAAGGTCTTGGATACTTCCACAGCTCCAACACCTCACACACGAATTCCTTCAGAGAAGAGAGAGCGCTGCTGTTCCCATCGCATGTTTCACCTCCGATAAGTGAGTTGAGTGCTGAAATAATCATGGTAACTTATTTCAGGACACACTGCTACTTCCTGATGCCCAAAAACTGATCTTGAAACAACTGCAACATCACCTTCTTTTCAGTATTGCCATACAAAGTGCTATTTGTGTACAGCGTGCTGCCACCACAGATTCCATGCACCCTATTTTTGGTATATGTAATCATACCATGACAGAAAAGCGGACACAACTTATTACATAATACCAAGAATGTTCAGCCTATTGAAACATGTAATGACTGCTTCTGGAACATAGGTGACATGAACAAATATATTTTAGCCAGATCATTCTCATTTTGTCATCTGTCTTTTGATGAGATATGTGGTTATTAGCTAAAGTAAACGTCTTTAACAAATTAAAATGACAAACTCCAAGAGAGAAAAAAGAGAAGCAGGCATTATTAATGTTGATGACACTTTAGAGACTTAAAACAAGGATTAGACTAGTTGAATGGAAGTCTATTTTCACTGATTATATGTTTATTTGCTCATTTATCTGTCACATCAATCCACACAGACTATATTTTACACATGAGACTTCACCTCATTTTCTTGTGTCAAGATATTGCAGATACATTCTTGCATTGTGATTTGATCAGAATCAGGACTAAAAGTATATTATTATTCTTTTTATTTGTTTAAAGACATGTACTATACCTTAAAACCTATGCTGTTACCAGCAAGTGTATATATGCCTAAGACTGACTCTCATACGCTACATATGCCGATAAATATGTCTTAAAAGTAAACAATTATCTTAATCAATGTAAAAATGAAAACTTTTTTTAGTTAAGCCGAGAAAAGATAAAATATATAAGATGCAAATATTTAGTGAGCTCCTTGCTGTGGATCGCTTATACACAGAATTATGCTTATGTCATGCATATTGAGAATAAACACCCCCAGCATGACCAGATGGACCTCCAGCCTGTGTACAGTAGCTGCTCCGATTCAAAGGAAACACTAAAATCTTTTTATTTCCATTCAGGCACATTCAGAAGACTGAGAAAATGGACTTTGAATATTTTTTGGTAGTAAGTTATTGGCTCCAGCATCAAGTGATCTACATCCTTATTTACTTCATTGATATTGATAGAAAGAGAGATCCTATCAATATTTAACAAAGCCGGCCAGAATCTACTTACCACTACAGGAAGAAGGGCAAAAGTCCATGTTGTAAAATGAGACTTTATTGGATGTGAGTGATAAATAAAGAGTAAAAAAGTATAAAATACAGGAGGTATGAGTCAGCTAGACAGGGAGGAAAACGATAACTGACAATAGGTGTATGCAGCTTTTCATCCCTGAATGTTGTGACACCAGAGGACCTCTGTGCTTCTCCATCCTTGTTACAATATATTCTCCTGAGGCTCTGCAAGCCATGACTGCTCCTCTGTGCACACACAGATCTCCAGACACTAACCCTACCTTTAGTTGGTGCAGTGGTAACCAGCAGCAGCACAGCACAGATCAGGGATTTAGGTACCGATGAACGAAGTCTA
>CAAKHB010003703.1:0-11984 GCA_901007665.1 Aeoliscus strigatus
TGCATGTCTATCTGGGGGAAAATGAGCTGCCGACACATGAACTGCCTTTTAAAAATTCATTGGAGCGATAGTATTTGTGCAATACATGGATAGGAATCTATATGGCGCTAAATCACCTATTCAGAGATAAAGCTGAGTCTCTGTGTTTTAGCACAAACCTCTGGATTTCATTTGAAATACGTTTCATAGTGGGGAGACTTGTGAAATATTCTGCATTTCAGTGACGGGAGATACGTGAATGAAGGGATCATTTTATTTTGACAGAAAATGTGATGATTTGTCTTAAGAGTCTTTGATTCCATCCTAGGTAGCTCATCCTAGGTACCGGTGATACAGTCAAAGCTTCTTGGAAACAAGAGACACCCTCACACAGCTGCAGCTGGCACACCCACAGTGATCTTCTCCAACATACACTCAGTCACACAGTGGAGGTTGATGCTGCCATGCTCCCGGTCGCCAGCTGCACTAAGCCTCTCTTCACCGTGGTCGACCAAAGTCACAGAGTTTGCTCCCCGCTGCATTCAGCATCATTCACGCCAGAGACGTGCTTACCTCAGCCACAATCAGTCATGCTCACTGGAGTGCTGCACAGCCTGAGCACCTGGCGCTGTGTGCTACAGACAACCAAGCACCCATAGCTGGAGCCACACTTGCCAGAGGCGCCCTCATGGCTGCCATCATTCACACTAAGCGGGATCCAAGTGGCCACACAAAGAGCTCCAGCGAACATCCCATCCACCGACACATTATTATTGAGATTATTCCACCTAAATTACAATGAAGCACACTAGAGAAGCTGTGAATATACGATGCACATGTGTTTGTCGGCTGGATCAAATTTAAATGTGTCTTCTATCAATGTCCTCTGTGGAATATGAAGGAAATTAAACTTGATGCGTGTTTCCAGATTAGCGGGGTTTCACATTTTGCAGCGCAAGGTCTTTTTTGATGCACACTATCTGCTGCTCAGATAAGATTACATATTTTTTGCATGCCTAATTTATTTCAGGGAGGAACAGCATCCGTAATATCGCTCCTCTGTCATACAGGGAATGGGTGGCCAACTCTCGCCTGTGGCGTGCATGTCTATCTGGGGGAAAATGAGCTGCCGACACATGAACTGCCTTTTAAAAATTCATTGGAGCGATAGTATTTGTGCAATACATGGATAGGAATCTATATGGCGCTAAATCACCTATTCAGAGATAAAGCTGAGTCTCTGTGTTTTAGCACAAACCTCTGGATTTCATTTGAAACTTGTGAAATATTCTGCATTTCAGTGACGGGAGATACGTGAATGAAGGGATCATTTTATTTTGACAGAAAATGTGATGATTTGTCTTAAGAGTCTTTGATTCCAAGCAGGACGATCATAATCTTAAAACTTGAAGTGGTGATGGTTGAAGATCCTCTGACACTGGTGATGGTTGAAGATCCTCTGACACTGGTGATGGTTGAAGATCCTCTGACACTGGTGATGGTTGAAGATCCTCTGACACTGATGATGGTTGACGATCCTCTGACACTGATGATGGTTGACGATCCTCTGACACTGGTGATGATTTGTCAGACCCCGAGAAGAGGAAGATGGAGTTCATCTTCTCACTGAAGCTTCATTTTAAAACACCTGCTGCCAAGAGCTGGTTTCAGGTTTTGTTTGTGCAGGTGTTTGATAAAAGTGAAAATCCCTTTCTTATCAACTTTAGTTTACAATAGAACAGTTAGTTGTGAGAACAACCACATAACCCATAACTCATTCTTTAAATTCATTCTAGAGATGCATTTCATTGGATCATGTTGTAAATCCTTACAGGAAATCTCTGTTTGGTTAGAATGAGAAAAATGTTCACTCCAGCAGGCGACAAAGACGAGTCAGTGAAGCTTCAAGGTGATTCGCAGCATCAACGTTTGATTTATGGTTGAAATTGTTCGGTTGGGTCAGTTTAGCACGTGTGCTGAACCCAAGTGCTCTTAAGGCTATTACCAGAGAGTGAAACCTTGCATTCCAATTACAGCTGGGCCGTATAGCTGTCATTCATGGTAGTAATGACTGTACCTTCTACTGCCCATGAATACTTCCCCTGTTATTGTGATTGATCAGCACTTGAGAGACACACGATTAAGTACAAAAAAAAAGCAGTTGTTCAAGAAGACTTGGTAAAAATAGATTTATTTTTTTTTGCTCAAGTGCACCCAGAAATAAAACAAACAGTAAACAGTATTTACTCTGAACATTCTTAAATAACAACCATCATCTAACTGAATGTGAAATATGCTCACAATGTCAACATATAGATTTTCATATGAACAATAAACATTTGTCTTCATGCGTTAGGTGTGAGCAAACCAGAAAACATGTCAATCAATCCAGCTGCTGTCGAGATCAATCTGGGAGTAACGCCGCATGGTTCAAGAGGACAGCGAAGACAAGGTCTGCAGGCCAGCTGACATGTCTGCAGCCCCCGTCTTGATGGAAGGTGATATATGGAAATTGACGGCAATGACATGAACGTCCCATCTGGGTACAAACATCCCGTCTCATCTTCTCTCAGAGAAAACCACCAAACGAAGCAGGACACTTTTGGGTTTCGTAGCCCGTTTCTCTCTTTGCTTTTGGAGGACTGCCGAGACGTGTGCCGTAGACCCTCGCCTCAGGAGACCGTGGCGATGAAATATTAATGCTGCAGCATCTTTTTAGGGCTTACTTTATGAAGGAGAGGACATCAGAGTTACCAGACCAACAAGTAGATGTTGCTGGAGAGGACGACGTCTGTTTTCCCTTTTAGTTTACAAGGTTTGGTCTAGTGAAGCCCACTCACTGGCGCCATTGCAGTTAACCCTTTCAGGTCAGGCCTAATTTTTCAATATCCTTGGTAGTTCAGAGAAGTGTTTTTTTTTTTTTCTGAAACTAACCAATTTCCGTTCGAGAAAATATGGAGAAAAATGTAATAAACAAAATGTTGTTAGCCAAAGAGGAGATTGTCAAACATCTCATGAAGCTTGATGAGTAATATGAATCATTCAGTCAATGCTTCATTAGTAGAAGTATTAGTAGAAGTATTTTCAAAGGGCCTGAACACCCCCGATGTGACGCTGATGCTTCAGCTCATTAACAAACCTACACAGTGTGAAAGTTTTAATAGCGGAGCTGCTGTTGCTGCTGGCTTCATCTTGAAACATCTTGTTAGCTGTATATTTTATTGGGTGGAAAACTTTAGAATGGACAAGTATATAATGTGTTTGAAACGCGTAGGTTAGTCCTTGGCCATAATTTAGTTCTAACAGGCTAATTTGATGGAGAGGTGACTCAGTATCTTGTTATTAATCTAATCCAATAATAGCTTAAAGTAAAAGTAAAAATAAAGATTTAAAACTGTAGTACACTGTACCAGTAAAAAGTTATTTTTTTGTCTTACCTGTGCCAGGTTTTTTTTTCCATGATTCATTCATTCACCTTTTTTTTTTTTACCTTCAAGAGCCTCATACATACAGACAGATGAAAAAAGGACCACACGATGTACACGGAGGCCAATATCGACAGAACAGAGACGATCAGGAATCAGGAAGAAATAAATGAAAATAATATAAAAAAGGATTAAAAAATTATTACTTCAAATCAGACCTAATGAGTAAGGGTAGATAAAACACGGTCATTCGTTTTTCTGTTCTGAATTCTAAATTGGTTTTGATTTTAAATATGTTTATTTAATTGTGAAGTACACATCGATTCATGTGAATCAGTGAGTCTGTCGAGCTGAGCATTGAGCGTTCGCGCTCAAGTTGTCGCGTCAACAATAAAGCGCCTCGTAATGGGGGCCAGCTGACCCCCGCTGACCTCGGCCATCACATATGCTCAGAATGCCTCGGAAAAATAAATCAAGCGTGCAATCAGCGGGTTAATCATAAAACAGTCACCCGCCCATGAACATGCAGACAGGTGCAACATGCTGAGAGCCATGAATAATGAATGCAAATCCGCCGGAGTGCATCATCACTGTAAATGTTTCTCCCGTTAACTCCCATTGTGGAACTACCTGTTCCCTACGATCTGCTGCTTTCAACACTCTTTCCCATATACCTGGTTCCATTTCGCAGCATAGCCATGTCCTCTGCGCGCACACAAGTGCATGCTGCATCGATTGCATGCCACTCATTGGTATTCCCATAGCGTCCACACAGCAGTGGATTACTGTGCTGACCCGCAATATCATTCCCTGCGTACAACATCGCTGGGAACCGGCTGGTTAAACGTGCGTGACCATGCAGGTCGCTAAATCCAGGAGCATATATGGACATCTAGCCAAAGAGGGTTATTTCACACACCAGGACACTTTCTGATGATTTCTGTGTTGGAGGGACGTCCTGAGTCTTGTCTAGATGGAAATCTGCCTCATATACTGTATATAATATAGTTAACTGTTCCTTAACTGTTTTGCAGTTCAGTTCTTAATGTTTATACATCTCACATCTCAATCCCGTCCTCGTGCTTCCTGCTCGGAGCGTTGAAAGCCAGTCTGGTTACAGCTGCTCAATGGGTGAAGATTTTCCTCCGACTGTAATCCTAATCCACTGAGGAGATACAGAACGTGTCACAGTCTGAACGCAGATATTAATTTCCCCTCCATGAGGGGCCCTGCTCTGCTGGCCATGCAACGCTATCAGCTTTGAAGGAATCTTGTCTGGTTAAGCCTCTCACAAATGTTTTAATTGACATCGATTTTACTTGAGCTAATAGCGCACAAAGAGAAATTCCTTTTCAGAATAAAAGCTTTGCTGTGCTTGGGATTGCTCTCGATGTGAATGAACATCTGTAGTAATTAGGTTTGTGAAGGTTAGGTGGAGATTTCAATTACAACGCATAGATGTGTTTAAGACAGTGATAGTGGATGAGACAAAGTCCAACAACGAAAGCATTCCCACGATGCAAGGGTCAAAAACAAACAATGTTTACATAGGTGAGCAGCACATCGTATAATAATTTTATTTCGTGCTTTTCTGGACAATCAAAGACATTAGATCCATTATTCATTCACTCCACAGTCACACACTGGTGGTGGTCGCTACATCGCTACGTGTGTAGCTCCCTGGGGCAGACTGACAGAAACATGGCTGACAGTTCACACCAACCACCACCAAACATTCACTTATATTCATAGAGGACAATGAGGGTGAAGTGTGTTTGAACCACCATCCTTCTGGTGATGGACGACCCTCTCTACCTCCGCCCTCTTGTGTGTAAATAATAATTCAATGTTTGTCCATGTCTGTAGCTGTGGTTGTTATTCTGTCGTTGATTGGCTGGGAACAGTGGTTTCATCCGGTTCCCCTTCCATAAAGTGGGTTTGGTGAAAAGTTTGTTGACCCCAAAATGAGGAAAAAGTCATGTAAGCCGACGGGAATCAGAGCAAAGTTTCTTATGTTTCTATTCAGTGACTCCAAAATGATGAGAAATCTGAGTTTTCCTCATTTCAGGATTTTGTAGTTCTTAGCTAGTAACGACCAGCTAAGGTCAAACTTGTGCCCGTCCTTTGGAAAGCAACACAGTTAGAGTATGGTCTCATCTGCTAATTCCAAGACAAGACAATAAGCATCAGTAATATTTGAATACAACTGTAGACTTCCAAAGCCAGGAGCCAAACTCTGAGATGGTGTGTATATGTAGATACAAACATGTACGCCAACATAATGAGGCTTCTGCAGCCTGAGGAAAAGCAAAGGGATTGTGGAGGATTCATGAGTGGAACTAACATGAGCTCTGAAGAAGCACCAGGCTCTGGAGGAACAAGTATTTATTGACATGTCAGTTTGTTAGTCAGCAGGCTGTTGCATCAGTGTGAATAAGAAATGTTCATTACGTTGTCAGTGAAGGCGACATGAAAATGGATAAAGTTCAGGTGGTTCCAGCAGCAGGAGGAGGCGTAGACTGGAGAACTGTGATGAAAAAAAAAAAAACAGTCAGTCAGTCAGCCGGAAAACACTCGATCAAAGTCAGAGAATACTGAACAAAAGCAGCAGTACCACTTGTTCTTTTGAACATAAAACCTAATAATCTGCTGGGTAGTTCAGTGTTCATTAAAACCATGGAATTTTATTCATTTAATGACTTTGATTCTCACAATACTGCATATGAACAAGCAAATGTGGAGCTCATTAACTGTGAAGACCAATCACGTGGGTCTATCTGATATTTGAGGGCTCAGAGTCGTGCACAGAGGCTGTGGGCGGGGCTTACCTGACGAAGATGACTGCGGCTGATGAAGAGCGGCCGTTTGAATCTGCTTTGGAGTCAACAGGAAAAGTATAATTTCCATTCTGTACGTCTCTCCCTCGAACTCCGTCACTGACACGCTTTGCTCTGATAATATCACCTCTGATTGGTCGTATTGTCCAAATGTGTGCAGTGGTGTTTTGATGCCCCTGTTGGGGCCACACCTAGAGTTACACAGCATCTTTCTAGATGTGGGTCTGGATGTCCAGCCTAGGAAACCTCAGCTGGTCAGTCAGAAAACACTTGATAAAAGCCGGAAAAGCAGTTCATTCAACACAACTCGTAGTCTCACAATATATCTCAGCGTTAGAAGTATCTGTGGCATAAGATAAGAGCCAGTTTAACACATCTCAAAAACACAAACCATGATGCAGCACAGTTTCAGAGAACATGTATTCTGTATCTGACTTCTTTTCTGCCACAGTGTGAAACACATTGTGAAATGTAGCAGGATGTTAAGTATGAAGTAGTAGTGAAGGTTTGCAGGATTTCAGGCACTGAAGTGCAAAGAGCGTAACAGTTCCTGAGGTGAAACATGTGCACAGGTGGTGAGTGCCAGCAAAGGTATCTCTCCTCACCAGGAATCCTTGATGAACACTGACAGATTTCACCTACAAGGCAGCCGCCATGTTTAACAGCTGCTTTCCAGTTTTTTTTTTTAGGCTGCTGTGCTTTGTATGCAGATTTGCAGCAGTTGAACCATTGTCACTGTCTCTAATTGTAAAAGTCACACTGATTTATGTTATTATTCTATTTATCTGATCAAATCTCTCCCTCCCAGCGCTGTAATTAAGGTTATTGCAGGGACAAACAACGTGCACTTGCATGCAAGGAAAAACTCTTCCAGTTTTAAAATAAACGGTGTTATCTCAGTACATGATAGAAACAGATGATACATCATCTGGAACCAGTGAGAGCGTCCACGCTGTTCACTGAGCTCTGTCAGCGTCCACAAAAGACACTTAATTCTTTATTACCTTCGTCGTCTGTGTGGTTTGATGCAGACTTGCTGAATGGTATTAAAGTGTGTATATTCATTTTAACCAGCATGCTCAGCATATTACTGCCCAGACGGTCAAGATTTTTATGGACGCAAAAGACACACATAGTGTAAGTGGACTTCTGACAGTCTAGTGCCTGCGAGTAGTTACATTCATCATAATGTTTTATCACTCGTGGCCGATCTGCCAGAGCGCATCTGCGAATAAAAACAACCAAAAAAAAAACACTTGTCAAGTGTCAAGACGTGTTTACTGTCACATCGTGCACGCCATTGTCGCCGCTGCTCGACCACACGCTTGAGCTCCATGTTTCGATTTGAAAGGGGCCAGCGAACCCCCACAACATCAACACACCAACGTTTGAGAGCTGCGACAGTGTTTTGCTTTTAACCACCTTGGCCTCATTTCCAAAACCAGATTTCTGTTCTTCTCTCTCTGTACTGTCATGTAAATTTATGTACACACAGCATGAAAACCCCAAATGTGCCCGAGTAAAAATAACTCCATCTGCTGCATGTATATAATTATTATTACAGTTCAAAGTATGCTAATAAACACCTTTAAGGAGGGTTTCTTCCTTTCTTAAGTGGTTATTTACTGCATTTTTTAATAAAACTGGACCAACTGCTTTAGATTCTTCCATCCAACAGCATGAAAGACATAAAATTCTCCCGCTTTCAAATGGCAACAGACGCTTAGTGTCATATGCTGCTGTGCTCATAATGGGTCCGCTGTTCTCTCATTACATGTCTGTGAGAAACACACCCAAATCTTGACAAATTAGCAGTGGCGTAACATCGTACCGGTGGCGCCCCAATAGAAACGGTCCTGCCCGGCAGCACGATACATTCGTCATGGTAATGATCATAAGTATGTTTGCCGTCGCAAAACAGAGAGGGAGTCGTCCTCAATCATTAGATGCCCACCTGTGTGCAGACGTTCGTCCTTTGCTGCATACATGTGTTATCCCTTTGATTCATACATTGTGTGTTTCATTGTGGAATCAGAACGTGTGTTTTCCTCCTCTGCTGCTGTATGATTACGTGTGGATATGAGTTATGCCCAGTGGGTTCTGGTATCTGATTGGCCGGCAGCTGGAAAGCGTGAATTGCAAAAACACTTCAGCTCAAGTTTTAATCATCATTAGAAATTCATCTGCTGCCCCACATGTAACCATAGCAACACTAAAGCAGCTAGGTGTACAGGTACAGGTTCAGCTGAGTTCAGACCGGAGGAAGTAACAACAGAGAAAGCAAAGTGTGTGTATTATAACACATTGTGTGAACACAATGATGTTAATGAAAAAGAGGCAGCAGAGGGAGAAAAAACTGTGAAACCTGAAGAGTCTAAAATGCTAATATTACACAATGCTGTTATTAGTTCATGGTAATGTTCTTTTATTACACGGTGTGGATGCAGACAGCAAATGCACCACAAACACAGGAGGAAGCACAGAACAAGGGGATGGTCTCGTGCGCACCACCTACAGAACATGTGATGCGCGTGTCTTTTTATGGATGAAAAACCCTTTTGCGATGAGTGTCACTCAGTGGAGTGCAGCGACAAACCCGTGAGCTTAAAACAATAAAGCACGAACATCAGTGGTAGTAGATGCTGTGCTGTCTCCTCAACCCAGATGAGACACAACTGTCGATGGCTCACAATCCTTGAGGTAAAACTCATATTCAAGTAATCACTGGCACAATTCTCCAGTTACATTTGTCATAAACTTCCTTTTTAATTCTGTCTGATGCAATTACAGAACTCGCTGTATCGGCGTTTTTCTCTATAAACTGACAGAAGAATTGAAAACAAAGAGCATGAAATGTTGTGTGCTTTCTGTCTGCTGTCACCTGAGGCAAGCTATTTATAATTTGCCAACAAAAGCACCGTCTTGTTCCTTCTCTTCGTACTCTCCATTTCAAGCACAATCTGAGCTCCAGGGACCGCTGAGACCCTCATCTGCATGACAGGTGTTGGTAAACCGGGCGCACGATCACAGACGGAGGGCCGAGCTTCCAACGACTGTTTGTCGACGTGTGAGCTGCGTCAAGCGAGCGTTGCGGATGAATTTTCTCTGCGCTCTAATTGGGGGTTGAGAGGCACAACCGGGAGAAACTGATAGATGAAGCGGTCTGTGGACGGATCCAACGATGAGCATTGCGTCTCCCTTTCTTTTTAATATGAAACTTGTCGCCATGTTTGTTTACATCAAAGTGACTTCTTTTCCGGTTGCTTCAAGCCTCGACGTGGTAAGAAAATGGTCGAGCCACGAGGCACATTGTTGCAAAATCTAAGTATTTTCAGAGGATTAATTCATCCAGGACATTTACAGCCCAAAGATGACACACACGTAATGATGGTCCCTGTGTGACTGGAGGAGACGGCAATATAAAGCATGAAATTAGCCGTGCAATTTCCCGCCAGGCATGACACGACCAGGAAATGATACGCATGACTCCAGAGGGCGTCGTGTATTATAGGCAACATAAAACCTGTAATGGATAATGATCCTGAACTGAAAAAAAAGAAATGTAGAAAAACATAAGGAGGGTTTGAGGGCGGTTCAAGTCTCTGTTGGTCTGTTCGGTGGTGAGGGCTGAAATGAAGAGGAACACAGGTCTGTGTTATCTGGTGACTCTGTTTTACATTAGATTCGATCAATAGGAACTTTATTGATTCCTCATGCAACGACCCCGGGGAAATCTGCATTCCAACAACACAGTGATAGGACACAGTGATGGGAGTAAAAATTAAAAAAAAAACATTGAATAAGAAAAAAAAGTACTGTGGATCAAAATGTCTACAATATATAAGAAGCAGGTAGATAGAAACAGTTTAAACCAGTAATGAGACGCAGAGACAAACAGGTTAACAAGGTGCAATTTCAAATATGCATCGATGAAATTCTGTGCAGGAGCTTGTGAACTATCACAGGTCCTTTTCAGGATTTACCTCAAAGAAGGAGCTGGTGGAGGTGCTGCTTTATTTATGAACCCTCAGTCAAAGGTTAATAATAAAGACTCCAAATGTATTTACATCAATAACACCTCTGGCTGCTGTGTTTATGATTCACAAATACATCTTAGGTGCAATAACTGAACATGTTCCATACATTAGCTTTAAAGGATGATAAATTATTGAAGAGCTGATGCAGGTGATGGAATTACTTAGAACTGACCGTGCACACATACCTGCACCGCCTCAGTGGAAAGGGAGGTAAGATCTGCCTCCATCAGGACCATGTATTTTTCATTACTGGCTTTGGGTTCTTGTCAAAACATTCCGGCTTGTTTGGTCTGGAGGTTTTCGAGAGTTTCTCTTCCAAATGGTCATTGTGGCCATAAAGAACATGCATCCTTCACTAGCTGCCTGGTGCCTTGTGACAACACTGAAAACCAGGAGCAGAAACACACATTTGCTGATGTCTGAACCTGAAAATGTGTGACGTTTACAGATATTTAAGAGCATCTCCAGATGTTCAATGTCAGGATCAGAAATCCTTTGTGTGTGTGTGGGGGTGTGTGTGTGGGTGTAGGGTGGGGGGACACAGAGGAAAGCCAAGCTCACTTTCAAACTTTGGATTGTCATGTGGTGTGACAGCCAATCAGAAAGCAAGTTTACTGAAGAGGGAAGCGCGGCAGCCATGGCAACGGTCAGACGTATGGCAGAAATGGAGAACCACATTTGGGGCAACAATACAAATGTCTCCACCATTTTGTATTGTTTTGTTTGGCTAAAAAAAACACCATCGGTAGTTTTTACCGCAGCTCAAGTCAAAAATCTTGGTCATAGTGAACATGTTAGTCCGTGATGGGATGCATGGATCACCTCATCTCACACACACACACACACACACACACACACACACACACACACACACACACACACAGACTGCAATATGTTTTCTTGGTGTGTGTGTATGTCAGCCCACATACCAGCGATACACTCTGGTTTGACAGACATCTACATCTACATCCCATCATTTGTTTACCTCATGTAATGATCAGTCCTCTGCAGGAACATGGAGACCACTGATCCCCTCAGGGGGCTGTTTGATCTTTTCTTTGTGTGCGTCTATTAAAAGGGGGCTGAAAATCACAAAGCAAAATGCAGCTGCTAGACATGCACGTGTGTGTGTGTGCGTGTGTGTGTGTGTGTGTGTGTGTGCGTGCACGCTCCAATGGCTGTAGAGCTGCTGCGCCTCATTTGCAGACATTTGGCGTCACTTCTCTCATCCTGCTCGAAGCCGCCTTCAGCAGCCTTTTTCTGAGCACATATTTCCGAGGAGATTTAATCCGTCTGTAAATTACCGACTGCAACCTCCTTGTAATAATTACAGTGATGAAAATGGAATCGTGACGAAACATTTGGAGTGTCGATGGAAGGAAGAGGGAAATGGTTTAATTCTGTTTAATGTGTTTATTCCAGTTTTTTTTTTATGTATGTGTGGATTAATGTGGTTGTGTTTGGTCAAAATCACACTAAGTACACAGGTACTATGTAACAACGACCATGCACGTATTGATGAATGAAATATATGAATTCCAGGATAAACATCATTGGTAACAGTGATGACGATGGTGTGTGTGTGTGTGTGTGTGTGTGTGTGTGTGTGTGTGTGTGTGTGTGAGTGCGTTGTCTGGAGATGCTGAGCAGCAACAAGGTGCTGTGTTTTTTTCAAGGTAAATGGAATGAACGACTGAAACATCAGA